>JAYRBU010000392.1:5699781-5710705 GCA_036023795.1 Vulcanoctopus hydrothermalis
AAAATGAATTCCTATCAATGTTTCCACAACCAAGTCGGAAACCTACTTTCAGTCTTATATATGTAAAATAGCAATTTGTTATTTTAAAATATCCTCGAAATTTATCCAAAAAGAATTTAAAATAAAAATAAGATGAATTAAAAACGAAAAAAAGCAATGTTATACTTTGCATAAAAACCAAATTATATTCTCAAATGAGATTCTTTGAAATTTATTAATTTCTAAATGCTTTTGGTTAAAATAAAATGGGAGCAGGAGAAGGGGCAAAATGAAAAAAAAACAAAACAAAACAAAACGAACAAAATTTAGACCAGAAACCTGTTGAAATGTATTTCTCCTATAAATAACAATAATAATGATCTCTTGATTAGATACAAGGCCAATATTTGTAGGAAAAAGCATAGTTGGTTGAATTGGCCAAGTATCTATCTTATTTATTAATAATTAAGCTGATGGTTATTTTAAATTATGAAATGACTGCTAGTACAACATACAAGAAGGTGAAAGGTAAAAAAATATTTATATTGCAAAAGTACAAATTGCATCAATAAATAGGCATCGCTCCCATAGCATTAGAGTCCATTTACAGAAAATACAACCAACTGTGGTACAGCTTTCTGCACAGCTCTGTAAGAGAAATAGAAATGAAGGAAAGAGAGCTAGAGTATACAATTAGCACTTTCTGTTACTAATATCACAACAGACTTCACTGTCCTAGTTCTTCACAATAGCTTCACATTGGTGCTGCTGCTTCCATAGACATGTCAATTGCTTTTTGAAGCATCTCTTCTTCACTCAGTCCTTCTGTAAGATAAAATCAGAAAAGTACATAAGATATTTCCATCTGATACAATTATGAAGAGGCATAATACTTGTGATGTTAAAGAGTTAAATGACTGATATCATGGTCATGAGTAGGGCTGTTGAGTTGGTACACAAAACTTTTGACTGACTCCGACTCCTTGATTTATGGTACCACCAACTCTAACTTTTCTATTTGTAATTAGATTAATTAAATATTTCTTATACTGAATGAAAACACACAGCATTCATGGCCAATGTGAATAATCAGGCAATATTTTAGCATCCTAAACTGTTAAAGTTTGGGTTTAAAGGCTATAGCTATGCCATTGTAGCTTTGTTTATATTATTTATTAAAGAAGTTACAAGCATAAAACAAATGTTAAAAATTTTTTTTAAAGAGGCTGTTTCTATAAAAAGGCTATAAAGTAAAAGGATATAAAAGAAATAAACTATAAAAATACTATAAAAGAAAATCAGGAACATCTTTGTTTACCAGTTCAAAAATCTAAAGTACATCAAAGTTAAAACTAAAAGACTGAATACTTAAAGCAACTTAACAAATAACCATTTTAAAAGAAATCAACTCAATTAGATACATAACCCTTCTTTTTGAGATTAAAGCATTGTTTGATCATAAAATTTAAGTGAATGTAACATGAACGATTATATTAAATGAAATACAAATTATATTGTAAAAGATTGAAAAGTTTATCCCTACAAAATTTATTAAAGAAACATTGTATCTATAGAACAGGAGTTAAATTAAAAAAATCCAAATCCAAAATTTACTAACATATCTTATTCTTAGAAACAAAATCACTTCTATCACATCCTCATTCATAGAAGCCCTTAAATCTAATTCAATTATTTTCGGTGCAGAAAATAGTCAAATAAGTATCTGTAAAGTTGGAAATTTTAATGCATTATATTACAATTTGCATTTAGTTGGCGTCAGTACATTTTTACCGATACCGACCCCAACAATTACTTCCGACTCCACAGCCCAGCTCCAAACCAAATTGAAGGTCTGCCAACTTTGTTATATGCCAGTGAGACAAAGTACTTGACTGGTATTTTATTTTATCAACACCAGAAAGATGAAAGGCAAAATTGACCTCAATGGGATTTGAACTCAGAACGTAAAGGGCTGCAACTAAATACTGCAAAGTATTTTATTCAACGCTCTGGCGATTCTACCAAGAATGAGAATAATAATCAAGAATAAAAAAAACTTACTTGTTACTGTGTTTGGTTTCATCAAAGATAACAATTTCATCAACATTAAAGATGACAGCTGCACGTGCTATCTGCAATCAAAGCAATATGCATCAAAATCTTTAACAGAGTTGCATAACAAATGTTAGTAATGGTACACACTTCTTCTACAGCACAAGCATTGGCAAGTTCTTCCACAGGGCTTGTGAGTACATAAATATCAGAAACCTCAACTATATAGTAAGTAGATGTGTTTATACTGTTTAGCTTCAGTTTAACCCTTTTTCTATGGAAAGTGGATTTACCCCATGGCCTTGGAAAAACTTCTCATTATGCTGTGAGAAGCGGACATACCACCAAATTCAATTACGCAGTGAAAGGGTTAATGGAATAAGTGGATGAGAGATGAAACACTATGGTTAGATTAGAGACCAATCTATTATAGGTAACATTCCAACATGATTCTATTCCTGACAACTAAAAGAACAGAAGCAATGTAAAATTAAGGGTAATGTGCAGAAATACAACAAAACTCCTGCAGTGGATTTGAACTCAACATCTCAGAATGCAATATCAGTTATTTCACTTCTATGTTTACTTTACTGACCTAACTAAAATCTAACAAATCAACGAGGGAGCCTCTACATGATCTCTCAATCTGCTTGAAATAGCAGCCAAATTTCCCTCAAATCACACCCTTACCATCTAAAAAAAATGGACATTGGATAATTTAGTCCTAGATACACTATGCATAAAAAGAAGATGGTCACAGCTAGAATGCTTTAGATCATACGTCTACTCAATCATGACTGATCTGGGGCCAAACAAAAAAAAAATCCAGCTGTGGATTTGAATTCAAGACCTATAAATCTAATATACATACTGAGCTATTTCACTTCTAAGTCGACTTTACTTAACCAACTAAAAACTGACAGCATCTATGAACTTTCCCATTCCTAAATCAAATTCTACCAGAAAATTATTTAAGCAAATTGAGAACAATATGAACAACATCTGGTAGGAAGATGGAAAATACAAGTAATCATAATTTATTAGAGTGGAGCAAAAGACTGAAGTAACTAGAGGACAAAACACATATGTTACATCTGAACATTTTAACAGCAGCTTGTGGTAAATAAAATAAATGTTGCTTGGGAACCAGGTATGACATCATCATTTTACGTCCGTTTTCCATGCTGGCATGGGTTGGACGGGTGATTTCGGCCCGCGTTGATTGTGAATGGAGTCCCCACTCTCCTAGATGGGTTGGGGGACCACGCCTCACACGTTTAGTTTGGATTGGTTTCTACGACTGGATGCCCTTCCTAACACCAACCACTTTACAGAGTGTACTGATATAAACATATTTAAATTTCTATAAATGATACAGAGGCATCAAATTGATGATCAAGTTATGAAAGTGGCAGAAGGAGTTATAGCACAGCTAATTAGGAAGAAAATTAGCTTAGATGAGATGCAGTTTGAATTTGTGCCAGGATGAGGGGCCACTGATGCCACATTGCTACTGAAACAACTACAGGAGAAGTTCTTAGCTAAAAGTAAGCATTTGTTGACCAGAAGAAGGCTTTTGACAGGGTACAATGTTCTGTGATCTGGTGGTCACTAAGAAAACTAGGTGTAGATGACTGGCTTGCAAGAGCTGTGCAAGCTATGTACAGAGGTACCATTAACAAGATGAGAGTTAGCAATGAGTTCAGTGAAGAATTTAGCTGCAGGTAGGTGTCCATCAGAGCTTGGTTCTCAGCCCCCTCTTGTTTATTATAGTTCTTCAGGCCATTATACAAAAGTTCAAAACCTGCAATCCATGGGAATTTCTGTATACTGACAACCTAGTTCTCATAGCTGAATCAGTACAAAATTAAAGGAAAAGTTCCAAAGTGAATGCAGAGCCTAGAACCAAAGGTCCAACAAGCAAACCCGGCAAAGACAAAAGTTTTAGTTAGTAAGAAAAAATATAAACTCTGCCATCTGGGAAGTGGCCATGCTCGATATACAGAAAAGGTGAAGGTAGGAATTCTATACTGTGTACCTAATGTAGGACATGGGTACACAAAAGATGCAGTGGGATCACAGGCAGGCTGATAGAGAAGAAGGACTTCATATGTAGCAGATGCTCAGGAATAATTAGCAGCAAAAGCAGTCATGAAA
This sequence comes from Vulcanoctopus hydrothermalis, assembly GCA_036023795.1. NCBI lineage: Eukaryota > Metazoa > Mollusca > Cephalopoda > Octopoda > Octopodidae > Vulcanoctopus > Vulcanoctopus hydrothermalis. The sequence goes on from JAYRBU010000392.1 coordinate 5,703,970, forward strand.
TGAATTCTTTCAAGTGCTCAGAAAGCTCACTAGAAGTAGTTCACAACTTCCACTGCTTAGGTGACCATAACAACAATGGAGGTTGATGTGAAAGCATAGTAACCAGAGTAAGAACAGGGTGGGAAAAAAAGTTCCGGGAACTATTATCTCTGTTAGTAACAAAGGGTTTCCCTCTCTGAGTGAAGAGCAGATTGTATACAAAGTGCAATATTAAATGGTAGCAAAACATGGGCATTGAATGTGGATGTGTAAAGGCTGGAAAGAAATGAGGCAAGCAATCTCCACTGGATATGAAATATTAGTCTGAATGAACGATGGAGCACAAATAAGCTGAGGGAAAACAATTGGTAGAAGAGGAATTGGCTGTAGTGTGCAAGAGAGGAGAGAGGATTGGTATAGACATGTGATGCATATGGAAGATGACAGTTGGATAGAGAAGTGCCAAGCAATCCAAGTAGAAGGAACCTGTAGAAGAGGAAGACTAAAGACATGGGAAGAAGTGATAAAAGCTGAACCTCACAAAGGAGATGAAAAGGTACTGCAACAAGTGGCAAGATGCTGTGCTTGAGAATACCCATGCAAGCATGGAAAAACAGATGTAAAATGATGATGATGATGACGATACATATGGTATTTAAGCCTTTTAAAGATTTAGTTGCAAGGAAAAAAGCCAGCTGTGTTTTGTAAATGTTGTGTTTTGTTGTTTTCATTTCCAGTTTAAGTTTTACAGAGTGCTTGTCCTTAAGGTGTTAATATCTAAAAAGCTGTATAAATTATGACAATATCACCTTGGGAAGTATTTTTAGTTCTATATATCTTTCTAGACAAATCATGACATTTTTTTAAAAAAATCTATTTATTTAGTATGTTAAATTGTTGAGTCAGTCTCACCTGGCCAGCTAAATATGTCCGCAAAGGAAAAGACTGGGCATTATCTAAAATTGATCCAGGTAAAGCAATGCTCATTGTATAAAACCGACCTGAAAAATGAAAACAATGAAATAGTTGTATCTCATACTTACACAAACACATCAATCAAAAAATAGAACACCTGCAAAATATTTGATTCTTTCAAACAAATGTTCATTTTTGTTGAAATCAAACCATATAATGTATTTAGATTTTTTTATAACCAAAATTTCAAAATCAATGCTACTGGCATTAATATCCTGCAGTATTTTAATCTTTTTAATCATTACTGTCACCAATTTGTTTCTATAATGCAGTCTTTAATTTGTACCATTCTTCTTTCACTTTTAAAAGTTCTTAAATTCAGCTTTGACAATGATCTGGTATACATATTCAATAAGGTTCAGGTATAAAGATTGTCCAAGACAAAGCAAAATTTCATTTCTATTATCTTGAAGAATATTTTTGACTAATTTGACAGAATGAGCAGGTACATTAATATTGTGCAGTGATATTTTTATTGTAGAGAATAAGTGATTTAACCCTTGACTAGTGAAACAGTCCCACACCATTATGCCGCTATCTCCAAATCTTTTAGTCAGTTACAGGCAATCTTCCTACAGAAGTTTTATTTGATCTTCTCACGACATCTATGATGACCATCCGAGAGAAGAGAACATTTTGGAAGAAATTCATGTCCTTTGTTTGCACAGTTCAAGAAATTGATTTATGTCAGCAATGTTACTTTTAGTCACAAGACCTATTGCAAATTCCAGAATCTTCTAATACTATCTCCGTATACACATCTCCTGTCATTTGTAGTGAAATTATTTGATAAGGAAGTATTGGCCTGCTCCCTGTCAACAGAATTCTCTTATCTCAGAGCCTTTTCCCCACTGGGCCCAGTTTTTTCCTGGTTGTTTTTTCCTGATTTATTTTATGTATGGTTATTAATGTTATGTTTAATTTTCTTTCTTTCACTCTTTTTTTTTTCGCTGGTCCTAAATGAAAGAATCTTTCTCTTCTTAGAAGGTAACACATATTTGAGTCATTAAGCTTAAAAATAGAATAATAAGACATTAGTGTCTAATTATAGTAAAAAGTTATAACAAAAATAATAAATCCTATTGAAGAAGTTTGTATGCACACCGTAAAAAAAATTCGAAGTCACAAAAAAGCAAATAGATTCATGGGCAAGATGTTTTTTGCGTGCAGCAAACTGTTTTTTTCCAGTTGGATACCCTTTCTACCTCTAACCATTCAACTATAAAGTAGGAGTAGTACCTGTTTTATGTCAGTCAACTAAACACAAGCATGCAGAGTTATAGTCCTTGCTCCAGAACATAACACAATGACTAGTCAAATTATTACTATTTTGTCATGGCAACTCGGTCTCCATTTACAATTGATATTTAAAAACATAACATTCACATTTGACAAATTCTGGCCTTTAATGTAAAAACATATCCCATAACCCACTGAGAGTACTACTGAAGACTTGCTAGGGCAGCTTAGTGTAGCTCATTCCTCTTCCAGATATAAGATCTAAGGACTTGAACTTAGCACTGCAGGTTATTTATTATATATTAGAGACTCCTGTTTATGTATGTGAATTATACTGCACATGTTACTTATTTAAATCTAAAGGAAGGTTAAGTATATTTGCTATTGAAACAGTACAGCACTCGTAATTGTGTAAAAATAATTGAGCTTTCATCTAATATTCTAGCACTTTATTACCTCAACCACTTACAACTCTTTTGAATGTTGCTGATAGATTAATAAAGTCTACTTCGTAACTCTTCTTCATATATACCTTTCCTAACCAACCAAGTTCTTTTATCTTATTATTGAATTATGCTTTGTCTTAATATATCAATCTAATGACCAAAACTAGTAAAATAAAAGTAAAAGAATAACTTCGAAGAAGTATCTCAACGTTTTTGTTTTTTTCTCTCCTCTTAATCTTTTCTCTTAATGAATTATTGTGCACATCTGAAGATTTTCATACATTTTTAAAGCAATAAATTTCTAGTCAAATTCCCTTTCTAATTAATGACCCATTGAGTGTACAATGTTAACTTCATGTTAGCAAAATGACTGAGTGGCTATGGTTTGGATTATGAGTACAAAGGTCTTGGGTTCAAACAGGTAGCAGATCCTCTGGGAATATTGTCTGAGACAAACTGATATTCTATCCAGAGATAATTTTATCTCATCTGCTTCATTCTTAGAAGCAAGAGTTAATAAAAACATCCAGGCTTCTAAAAACACATGCTCAGTTTACAAAATGTCCAAATGTACAACCACTCCATTCACACTAACATGGTAAAATACATCTAAAAATTAAATTTAATAATAAATCAATACCCACTATTAAAAGAATACCAAAGAGAGACTAATAAAAGAGACCCAGCATAATTTTGAAAGCTGTTCAAAGTAGCATCGAAAATCTTCCTCAAAACATTTCTCACCATTTTTAAAATTGGAGTCTACATGTTTTAAATATTACATTTTTAAGACATGGTCCATAATGGCCATTAGAAACATCAACAGATTTCTTTGCTTGATCGGTAGCATCTGTGCAAAATATAAGGTGAAGAAGAGCTAACTGGGACTACCCAACCACAACAGCAAGAATACTAAAGTTGCAGTAACAGACAATTATAAGCAGAAACAAATAAGAATTTTTTTCTGTATCTTTACTATTTGTATTCAATTGTTCTTCTGATTCTATAACTGGACTTTCTTCTGTAGCTTTCTTTTTTATTTTTTCTTGCATTTGCATTTCGTTAAGTAATTTCTTCTTCGACAATTTCTTCTTCAGTTTTTCTAAAAATAAATAAATAAAATTCAAGAGAAAAGCAAAGTTTTGGGAAAGTATTAGTTGAGATGTAATTTGTACAATGTATATCAATGGTCAGTAAAAAACTCTCCTTTGCTCATTGACCTCTTCAAGGAACCCTTGATATCCTACTGACCTCAGGTAGTAGATTTAAATCTAGCAGAGAGGAAAAGGTGTGTAAAATAATGACAGTAAAGTCATGCTCGATGACTAAATCCACTAATTGGATGTTAAAAATTGGTGAGCTTTAGTTGCAAATCTCCACTCTCCTTGACTGTTATTTTGTTTCTTTATTGACACTCTAAGGTGGAGAGGGATAAGAACATAATGATGATGATGATAATGATCCCTAAATGGAGCTCAAACAAGCTGTATAGTGAGTGCATCTACCATAGTATTTCAATGTGAGGTGATAGTTTCAGTACATAAGATGGTAGGAATGATGGCAGGGTGGGTCAACAACGAAAAGAATTGAATTTGCAGACAACCACTATACAAGGGAAGAGTGAGATATTAGTGCATTGCTAACATGTGACATATATGGCAGAGATATTGAGAGCAGTTAATCTTTTTGCAAACTACAACAGCCCATATCCAAACTACTGTACTTCCAAAAACACATCACAATAGCTAGTATAAAAATAAGATAATAGATAATTTATAGCACCATATATAGTGTGGTGGTGAAGCCAACAATATATTAGATCAATGGGGCACCATTTATTACATTCATCTTTATGTAGTACATCTAGGGTAGTCAGCCTGGTGAAACTGATTCCACTCCAGATTATGCCCAATTAAAGATTTCAGTTCAGTACTATAAATTAACAGGATACCCATTTACTTTACAATGCCATCGCCATTTACAGCAGAAAATTATAATTCTTTGTGGTATCTATTTTAAGTTAGGTGGACTAGGCCATTTTAGGGTGACATGTATTGGCCACAGTGTCTGTGTCAGCACAATGTCAGTAATAAAATGCAAACCACTAAGCCTTAGGCTGCTAGTCTGGAAGCCAACTACAACTCTTCTTAAATAAAGAAAATACATAAAACTCTTTAACACTCACAATACTAGCATTTTCAAATATGTTGATGCATTCATATAAAACCAATAAAAAGATGTAAGTAATCTCAACAAGGCTACATATCACCAGTTTGAACAAATAGCTTTGTCTTTATGGTCACTGATTTTGGTTAATTTGAATGCTACATGATTAAATACCAAAGTAGAAAGAATTATTTCAAGATTAGAAAAGTATTGCTTACTTTCTTCACCTTTTTCCTTCATATCTTCTTTTAGCTGCAATTACAAAAAAAAAAATAAATAAATATTTCAAACAATTTTTTCCACTAATTATTTTCATATAAACATAAATTTCTTTTAATTAGTTTGATTAGGCACATGGTTAACTTTTTTCAAGGAAAAGTCAACAGAATTTTATCTTAAAGTATTACTGATATTTTAGTGTGGAAATAACAGAGAAAGTGCAGTTTACTACATTAGGGACACAAATCCCACTATAGGCATTCATTCACTTTTGTTGTAAACCAGGAAAACGACACTGTCTTGCCTTATTAAAAGATAACTTGTTGTGTTGAGAAGTAATTGATGTAAGGGAAGTAACTCCAAAAGCTAATTTTCGATAGTTGCCCTTGGTATATATAGCTCCCCAGCTGAAAAGAATATAAAAAAAAAGGATTGATACCAGTAATGGCTGCCCTTCCTGACTCTTTGCACAAGAAATATTGTTTGTTCATGACTTGTTTCAATTATACTCAATACATATCAATTGAGTGAAAATTACTAAATAGATACATAAAATGGGTTATCTCCTGATACAGTCATTTCATTTGCTCAATATAAACTAAATGAAATTCAGTCTATTAACTCTTAATATTTTGTAGAAGATTTTCTAAGTCCTGTAATGATTGAGCAGAAAATACCTAAAAATGAGTTTTTGCATCTTATTTATTACGAAATTTACAGGTAACAAACACAGGTGCTCGATGTGTTTTCACACAAAAATAGTTCACATTCACGGTATATATAGCTCAATGATTCATGTCAATTTGATGATGTGGTATCGTGTGGAACTGTGTCCTACAGGATGCTAAGAGCTAATTGCCATAATGTGCAGAGTTAGAAATAATGTCTAAGGTAGAAAAAAAGGCTGTGGAAACAAATAAAGGAATCATTTCCTAGATTAAAATACAGGGAAAAATAAATTAGTAGTAAAGGCTTTTCATTTAATTAACACATATAGCATTTAATTAACAAAGATAGAAGCTTTAAGTTTTTGAAGTTTCAGTTTATATTCGAAGCAATATTTTTTACCCGTTACCAGACTGAGAACACCTATCAAATGAAGACTATGATGACAGGTAAAATATATTTTGGAGAAATATTGATGAATCTGCATGACATTCAAATCATATCATAAGGAAAACAAAATATGATGAATGTAAAAGTGACAAGATAACAATCATAAATTTATAATGTGTTTTAGAATTGGCATTGTTTATTTTGTAAAATTGTCCTTTTTTTCTTTCTCTTCTCAACAAATGATATATTCAATTCAGAAAATATCAATTCTTCAGCTACCAACTACAAGTAAAATCTAAATGAGAAAAAAAAATATCAATATATAAAATAAGACAAAGATACTGAAAATCTTTAGCTGACTTAAATTCAAAAATCATTTATGTCATATATATATATATCATCATTTTACATCCGCTTTCCATGCTGGCATGGGTTGGATGGGTGATTTTGGCCCGTGTTGATTGTGAATGGAGTCACCACTCTCCTAGACGGGTCGGGGGACCGCACCTCACACGTATGTTTCATTCGGCTTGGTTTCTATGGCTGGATGCCCTTCCTATCACCAACCACTTTACAGAATGTACTGGGTGCGTTTTATCGTGACACCGACACTAGAAAGGTTGTCATGCCATGCCTATGGCATAACTAAAGAGCCC
>JAYRBU010000392.1:5931921-5945144 GCA_036023795.1 Vulcanoctopus hydrothermalis
GTGTATCTTGGACTACATTATCCAATATGTTCTTCCTTATGTTAAAAGAGTATATTGTAATTTGAAGAATAGGTTGCTATTTCCAGAAGGCTGAGCGGCCACGTTGAGGCTCCCTCGTTGGCTCGCCATCGCCTTATAATTCCCTTGGATAACGAGTGAATCTTTCGAATCCATCTGAATCTCGGTATAATTTAGCTATGGAGAGGTAGAAACATTAGAACGCCAGACTAACTATCTAAATTAAAATCCGCTGTGTTTGACTTAGCCTTTCACACTTTTAACATCGTATTATATATATATATCCCTCACAAATTTGTGTCCTTGTGTCAGAGAAATCAACATAATTATAATTATGCCCTGGCGCTTATGTGGATTCCAATATCCATTAATTAACCCCAACTGGGACATACGGCTGCATTCTGTTCCAACACAGGTAGGTAACCCTTGTAATTTCGTGTCCAATCTTCTACAAACACCAAAATCTTCAGTCCGACTTTCTCCCAACTGAGATAGCGAGGCCTCGAGCCAAAGAGGTAGACTAGGTGGCCACTCGTCCTGCTTGAAATAGCAGCCAAATATCCCTCAATTTACACCGTACCATCTTAAAGAATACATTGGATAATGTATTTCCTTGTCACCCATACTGTGTCTGCCATCCCCAGGCACCACACTAACCACTACACACAATCCTTCCTCCCCAAGAATTTCCTCTTGCCCACATTTTTCCTGCAGATATCGACTTTCAGATAGTAAAACTGAACATCAACCATATCAATGTCACCAGTCTTGGAGGTCCCGTGAAGGTCATAGGTACTGCTCCTTTTCTTCTTGACTAAACCACGAAAAAAATGTTAATGCCAGGAATGTGGCACAAACATACAAAGACATAGTCATTATTGACGTGAAAGTGCTAATAATAATATTCATAGTGAAAATAAAACACCCACATGTTCTATATAATAATTACTAGAATGGATAGGATGATTTTTGCATATGAATTATTATTTTAATTATTTTTTAAAGTTAGATAGGTTTTCTTTCATTTTGATGGTGAAGTAGTAGTTTTATTTTCACAAGACTATCTTTCAGGTGAGTTCCAACATATTTAACATCTGGAGCATTAAAATGATAAAATAAGAATAAAATATGTGGTGAACAAATTATGATATTAGTTGTTGATTAATATTTTTACATTTTTCTGTTAAGTATGTGAGACAACTTCTGTATGTTTACTTAAGGATTCGTTCACTACCACTTTGGCAAGTTAAGGGGGAAGCTACTTCCACTGATGCTCAAAAAATCAGAAACATGTATGGAGTAGAAAATTTGAATTATTTCAGATAGGTTGACTGGCAGAGTACAATAACTGTAAGGGAATTTGACCTTCCCATCTCTACTGTCTAATTAAAAATGAATTATACATGTTCTTTTTCTTTTTTTTTTTTTCAGTTGTGACCCTTACAATCAAAATGCTAGGAAGTATTTTGCGGTGTAGTGTTCCAAGTATTTCAAATATCACTTCTACTGGCTTTTCTCGGACATTTAGGTGAATATCTCAAATTTGTTATTATTGGGCAGTGAAGTGACAAATAATACAGTGCACAACTAATGCCTTTCAGTATTTAGTTCCATCTATGTTCTCGGTTCAAATCCTACTGGGGAAAATTTGTCTTTCATTTGTCCAGGGTCAATAAACTAACTGCTAGTCGTGTACTGGGGTCAATTCAATTCACTCTATTCCGCTCTGAAAAAGCCTAGGTGTTATGCTAAAGTGCAAAGTCATTATCATTGTTAATATTATTTGGGTGGGAATAGGGCTGTCAATGGCATAATAGGAAGAGCATTGGACCAAATTCATTGTGGCATTTAGTTATGTTGCCTTACATGATTAGTTCATATCCCACTGAAGTTGACTTTGCATTTCATCCTTCAGATCAATAAAATACATACCAGTCATTTGCTGGGGTTGATTAAATCAACTACTGCTCTCTCCTAAAATGTGTGGTCTTGTGCCTGTGTTACAATGATTGAATGGCAGAAATGGTAATGCCAGATTAAATATTTATTTTATATTGCAATTGGTGAACAATGACGTTGTTGGTTACAGGTTTCCAATGGACCAATCATTGGTTCACTGCATTCCTGACAGCGACAAGAGTGTCTGTAACTCGGTGTAGAACAAATATCACAAGGGACTTCGTTCATAAAGCACCGGTTTTTCCTTTTCTTGCTGATGTTTACATCCTTCGTCAATAAACATTGATGAAAGGTATACACACATATAACAATCTTCTACATCGTTTCCATCTACCAAATCCCACTCACAACATATTGTTCAGTCCGAGGCTATGGTAGAAGATACTTGCCCAAAGTGCTGTGCAGTGGGTTCAAACCTGAAACCACATGATTGTGAAGCAAACTCCTTAGCAACACGGCCATGCCTGCTTTGCAATTTTTAGTTACATCCATTTGCTTTCTGAGTTCAAATCCTGCTAGGGCTGACTTTGTCTTTCATCCCTCTAGGATTGATCAAATATATAGCAATCTACTACTGGTGTTGATTGAATTAACTCTATCCTTCCTCATAAATTTGAGGCATTGTGTCAAATTTAGGAATCCATGTTATTAAGATGAATGGCAAAATATCAGCTCCTGGAAAGCTGACATCAAGATACCATGCAGTTTTAGTAACCAGCTGAAGTTATTTCATTACATTTGTTCTACTAATGCTCTTCAAAAAGGCATGGACATCACATCATCCGGTTTCCTCTCCCTAATATAGAGGCCCTTTATGCCTAGTTCTATCCTATGACACTTGTCTGTTGTGTTTCTATTTACACTTGATGGGAACACAAAGTATGAGGCCGAGCTAACAAGGGAGGCTGTACATAGTTACTCGACCTGCTAGAAACAGCAGCCAAATCACTACTGTTTAAAAAAAAAAAAGAGGACATATTGTATAATGTAGTCAACTACACCATGTCTGAAAAGAGATGGAATGTTCAAAGTTGGGATGCCTTTGATCATAGGTCTACTTGATCAGGGCTGGCTTGTGGTTAAACAACAACAAAAAAGTATGAGATTAATAGTCATTTTAACATCCGTTTTCCCATAGTGTCATTGATAGGATAGATCTGCCATATAACACATCTCCACTCATCTTGATTCAGTATCATCATCTCGCTGTGAGACCGAGCATCTGGAGATCTTACCCCACCACATCTTCCCATGCATTCTTTCACTGTAGCAACAACTCATTAAAACTACAGGGAATGCCATCTTTGTTTAAAAACAAAAATGTATCTGAATGTACTAGTTTGCAGTAGTCTGTTGATGTTTGCCATTTCTTCTTTTTGCTCTCACATTTTATATATGGTAGATTCCTGTTGTCCTTTTATGAAAAACAAAGTCTCCTACACTCCAAAGGGCTCTTGAGAGTTGGCACATAACTAGTTTCATGACATCAAATAGAAGAGAGCTACATCTTCCCATGGATAGGATGCCACTCTATTTACGTGGAATGTTCCTAAATGATCTAGCACATATTCCTAACAGCTAAGTGAATTGATGGAATCAGAATGTGTTGTGCAATGAAATGCCAGTAGTGATTACTTATGATTCAGTACCTTATCCACTTAGGCCCTCCCCACCTTTATGAATTCTGGTGTCCAAGACCCGATACTGATTAGCCATAATTAGTGCTCGATCTTTCTCTGTTGTAATACTCCAAGATTCTTGACTGAACTTTTATTTTTTGTGAACTGATCATACATGTTTTCTCTTAGACTGAATTTCTTTATTATCCTATATTCTGAAACCAATTAATTCTTTGCACATGATTTTCTGTAAACCTCTTCCATTTTCTTAGAAATCTGTGCCTACTCCTCTTAATATAATATAACAAATGTTAACACATTTTAAATGAACTCCTGTGACACCTGTCTCATAGTTCTCCTTTTGTCAGGTAACATTGACTCTATGATAGAGATAAAACTTGACTGATCACTTCCATGTCAAGATGTCTATATTTCATTCATTTAGCTGCATACCTCACAAAGTTCAATATTCAACTATTTACTGCAATAAACATGTATCTTACATTTACTTTTCATTTCAATACTGTGCATCATCATTTTTATGTCTGCTTTTATATGCTGGCATTGGTTACGGCTGGATGCCCTTCCTGATGCCAACACTTTAAGTTGTCTTTCTTGACATGCAGCAACAGTGTACTTATTTTAAAAACTGGGATATACACATTTGTAAATTTAGGGATACGGTGTACCTATTCTAAAAATTGGGATATATACATGTGCAATTTTAGTAATTTTTTTATATATTTTTTCAAAGACAAGAAATGTCAAATTTTATGAAGTAATAACAACAAAAACAAGGAGAGAACAACAGAATTGAATTAATTGTAAAAAGTGATAAATTTAAAATAAAATACGATTATAAATTATATATGTAATGCAGATGTAAATATTAAAAAATGTTTAATCTCTGAAGGTAAAGTTAATAGTCTGATAAATTATAATCTGATGAAGAATAACTAATCTCAGGCATTTAGACATTTTAAATAAAATATTTAGCATTGTAGGGCATTCAGCTGGAATCCTTTTGTTCATATTTAAGATTTTATGGTTACCACACATATCTAGTTTTAGAAAATAAAAATTGTACTGCTGAATAAATAAGTCACATATAGGCGCAGGTATTGCTGTGTGGTTAAGAACTTCGCTTCGTAACCATGTAGTTTTGGGTTCAGTCCCACTACATGGCACCTTGAGCAAGTGTTTTCAACTATAGTCTTGGGCCAATTTTGTGAGTGAAATTGGTAGACGGAAACTGTATAGAGCAGCCTGTCGTATATATAAATATATATATATATCATCAACATCATCCTCATCCTCGTTTTACGTCTGTTTTCTATGCTGGCATGGGTTGGTTGGGTGATTTAAGCCCGCATTGATTCCTGATTGGAATCACCACTCTCCTAGACAGCTCAGCAGCCCACATCTCGCTCGTATGTTTCATTTAGCTTAGTTTCTACGGCTGGAATAGGAAATGTGCGAAGGTAGTGGTGGCCTCATATCGGGCGCTGGTAGGGTAGCAAGCTGTATGAGTAGATGGTGGTAGATTGAGTATGGACAGGATGGGGGAGAGGTAGAGGGTGATGGGCGAGTATGGATAAATCTAGCACTATGTTTTGATGGAGAAGAGACAGTGGTAAGAGATGTGATTGCCAGTGGGAGGAGGGATAATGATAGTAGGTGGAAGCAAACAATAAATCTGAGGATAGTAGATAGAGGGGAACTTAACAGAAGTATACTGGTAGAAAAACCCAGTGTTACAGCCCAGCCCAGCTCACTATCACTATTATGGCATAGGCGGGCGGGTCTTCTCCAGCATTGCATGTTGCCAATCATCACGGTCCTGTGTCATCTCTTCTGTGAGGCCCATATGTATATGTACATGTGTGTGTGTGTGCATGCGTGTGCTGGTCATTGTTGGATGCTGTTTATCGCTGAAATCGACTGGTGACATTTGTTTATATCTCCAAATAACAAAATGCCTGGCGGTTCGGTGATGTGATTCCAATACTGAATCAGTATGGTTGGTAACAGGAAGGGCATCCGACTGGAAAATGCTGCCTCAAGAAATCTCCGTCCAACCCATGGTACTAGCATGGAAAAACAGATGTAAAACGATGATGATGATATTCTTGTGTACAAACAAAAGTTAAATGAAATTTTAATGATTGATGGTCATGATTTCGAAATAAATTTGTTTATATCAATCTCTTTTGCAGCACAACTCAAAGCCTTTGTGAAATTCGCAAACTAGCAAGAATGCGTGTTGTTGACAATAGTGCGATTGGTAGAGCTGCAGCTGCTGCAGGTCGCCCAGCACGTGTAATCCACGTCTACAACAAAAGGGAAGTTGGAAAGATAGGTGACAAAATAATGGTAGCCATTAAAGGACAGAAAAAGAAGGCATACATTGTTGGACTGAAGCAAAAGCAACAACCTTTGATGCCTAGGTTTGATACAAACAACATAGTTCTTGTTGAGGAAAACAATAGCCCTACAGGCACTCGCATTCGTGTCCCGATTCCGTCACAGCTGAGAGGCAAAGGCGAGGAGTTTACTAAGATTCTTGCAATAGCATCAAGATTTGTGTAGCTGCACATCTTACCAAACACTTTCTTTTTGTATATAAAATATTAAAAATTGTCATAATTAGAATGTTTTATTATGTTATTGATTTTGATGACTCCCAGATTTGTCAGAAATACAAATTTTGATGCTGAAGCTAGTTGGGATTGGCAATTATTATAATCCTTAAATGAATCTCAAATTGTAATTTTAATGTAAAATTTTGTTTACACTAGAGCTGTATCATCTTAAATGTTCCTGATATGTCAGAATTTCGAAAATTATGATGTCAGAATTTCGAAAATTATGATGTCAATAAGTTTTCGAAACTATACAAACACTCATATACACTGTGGAGCATTTGATTTCATAAATAACAAGCAAAAAGTTTCTCAGATTAGTTTATATTTTATTTAGTAAACTTGGAGGTCAGACAAAAATGCAAATATTTCAGAGACATTTTTGTGATACCACTTCCACAAAGCATAAACAAAAAAAATAAATTAAAATACACCTGAATGAAGATGTTATATTATCATAGAAATACAATCATTATCGGTTCGAGTTTTTTTGCTTTAATTGTTTGAATGAGAGTATGTTACGTATTACAACCCTCTCTGTGTCTATCCAATGTCAGTGGGATCAACTATTTCACCCAATGACTTCCTTAGCTCACTGTCCCTCTTGCCTTTTTTTTTTTTTTACTCAGAAACCTAAGAGTGCTCAATACATGATTGTGGTAAAAGTGTGTAGAGTCAGCTTATGTACGTGTGTAATAACAATCATATTATTCTGATCATTAATCTTCAGTGAAAACATGGTGCTGCTGCTATCATTTATTCATCGAAGTACTGCCAAATTATTTGCTCCACTCCATTCTAATTAATAAATTAGAATTGATTCATCTTGTTGATGTATTCCAAAATTCCTCTGAATAATTACAAAAAAACAAACAAAACTGCTGCCTGCATTACTGATTGGTATTTGACTAGTTAACATACAATGTAGGTTATGGGCAGCCTTATAAAAGCAATGAGTGCAATGCTATTGTAATTATTCATTTATTCATCTGCGATGTTTGCACTAAAGATTACAACGACGACTGACCTCAATATCCTGAAGAGTGAGTGCATGTGTGTGTGTGTATATATATATATATGTGCAACACAAGCTTAACATGTATGTTTTATTTTAATTGTTCTGCATACATTTCTCCATATGAACATGGTTGGGTTGATTTTTGCAATTAACAATATAAAGCCATTATTCTTAAGTGTGTTTTTATAGCTGGATGGAAGTTCATTTTTAATATCAGCCACTGAATAATGGGAGTGGTACTTATTTAGTGGAAGCAGATTGAGGCAAGCAAAGTAATATACTTTGTATAGGAGTCACAACATACTGGCTGAAGCATGATTTCAACTAAATAGTGACAGATATATTTTTAAAAAACATTTCTGGAAGCTTTTAAATTCTTTATAAGATCTTCATTAAGTTCAGTTGTCTTTATTCCAATATTAAACATTTAAAAAAAAATAAAACCAACAATTCGTTATGATAACTAAACCAAATATTAAAGAAAGCTGAATCATAATAAATTTATTCTAATTTACTTTATGTAATTATTTTGATTGATATAAATTGATGGTTTCAAAAGCAAATTGTTTAAAAATTCCTGGATAACGTAACTTCTAAATCCATTTGTCTATGTTCAAGTTACAGTTACCAAAGTTATCACAGATTTTTTGAGAATATTAGGGAAACTAGACTGATCTTGTTTAATACATCAATAAACACAGTGCCAACAATAGCAGTCTTCAATCAAAATTAACCAAAACACACTGTCCCTGTAATAAATGAGAAGTAGTAGGCAGAATAAGTTTGATCAGAAAAACAGTCTATTAAACTAGATACAACTTCAAAATGTGTTGAGGGATAATTTGCATTGTGTTCAGTTAGGTTAGTGATGGAGGGAAAATAATAAAGATAACATAAGGAAACCAGATTCTTTTGTATATGATCAATAAAAGAAACAAGTCATGCATTGCATGACTTAATAAAAAAAAAAAAAGAAACCCTTTTATATTGAAACCTTTTGAAATTAAAATTGTTATATTTTAGGTGAAAGCAACTTGCATACATTTTTTTCAGAATATGTAGTGGTTTCTTACACAGGCATTTAAAACAGTTGTTTTTTTTTATGAAAGGAAATTATAAGTTGTGATGTTCTTGCCTCTTCCAAAAGGGATTTGCAACCAGGTAAATGAAATTGGGTTGCATACAGTGTGTGCGCGTGCGTGTACCAAGTATGTTAGAAATATTTGCAAAATACATAAAAATGTTTGAATAGAATTTTAATTAGATATTCTTCGGCAACTGAATAAGTGATATCTGCAATAAAGCATAGGAGAAAATTTAGATTTGCTCATTAGCTTTCATGGAGGATCATAAAAGAGAGATATAGAGAGAAATCTGAAAGAAGTCAAACTGATTATTTGTACTTAAAGAAATATTTGCACTTAAAGAAAAAGTGGAATTAATTTAAAAAATAATATTAAGGTTTAATAAAGAATTTAAACTTAACTTGAGAAACAAAATATGTGTATGTGTAAAGCATCAGTTTCATTGTTAGATACACTATTAGATAATTATATAAATGAGATTTTAGGTGATCACACTTCACTCTGTATTTGAAAATATCTATAAATAACTCTACAGAGTTTGATTAAACTTCAACATAAGACAATACATTTGTCATCATTTTAACAAATGTTATGTGCATCTTTCAGTTACAAACTTATACACACACATAAAATAAAGAATTGGCAAATATTAAGATAACAAGCAAATTCATTTGAATGATAAAATATAAATATTCCCCTAAACTCGAAGGTCAGTAGCAAGAAAGGAGAAAAAAATTTAAGTTGCAAATGTCTTACATTCTGGTTTGTTTAGCACTAAATACAGTGAAGAAATGAACAAAAATAAAATAAATATGAAAATAGTTGAAAGCTTTACAGTACTGAGTTAAATAAACACTCTTGGAGTATAGTCAGTCATACCATGGTAGTACATGGCTAGAGTCAAAAAATAGAAGAAAAAATAAATAAAATTAAATAAAATCATAAATTTTCCCTTACTCCATACTTCTTGCCTCTAAGTTACATTATTGTTATGTTTCATAATTTAATAACATCTTTAGTTATATTTTTTTAAAAAATGTCTTATAAAAAGCACTTTCAAAAAACATAGTAGACTTAGTTCATTGAGTATAGATTGTATTGGAAAAGAGAGGGACAAAAACAGTTTCCTTGTTAGGTTTGAAGTCAGAGCTATGTGTAATGGGAAATGGAAAGCTGAAGTGTTCATGCTTTACCAAGAGCATTAGCACAATAAATGAAAATTGAAGCTGGATAACAGATATTTATCTAGAATTAAATTAATGTTTTACTGCCAACTGACAAATAATAATGAAAGACTTAATAATATCTCAGAGTTATAGCTGGAGAGAAGATTGTGATGATCATATCTCTTATCAAAGTCATTAAAAATAAGTGAAATGATTCTAATTTAGAATCAAAACTTGAATTGCAGATTTGGTTTGTCAAAAAACTTACTGCCATACCATAGTCCCTACCCCACCACTGCCACCATTATAATAAGAATATAACTATTGCTTAATAATTTAAATAGACGTGATATATTAAACAAGAAGTAATGATGATTATTCCTTTCCTATAGTACCAAAAAAAAAGGAAGATGCCAAGGAAAAGGGAAAAACAAGGTTTTTCTTTAAAAAATAACAACAAAGGGACAAATAAAGGAAGACAAAAATAATACTTCACTCCAAATGACCTTTACTCCAATTTCAAATTGACAACAAATTACTGGGGAAAAAACAACAACAAAACTCCTGAGTTGTTGAGACTTCAATTGTAGAGAAAAGGGTTTAAGTCAGAAATCTTGGAATTTCAACTGGTTTCATGATGTCTTCAAAGAGGTAACAAGTTCAACTAAAGCTATGGCACGGTTATAGTCTTCTGAGTTTTCTTCTAAGCATTTTACAACTTGGTTTAATAGTTGGCAAATGGCTGGCACAGAACAGTCTGGAGTATGGAGAGAAGTGATATCCTGTGCAATGAAAGAAATACACACTTTTTATGACTTGATGAATGAAAAACATACTGGTAGAGACTATATAAAATAGAACTTGATGATCACAGCTCATATCTATTCAAACCCAACCTGTTGTATCTATCTCCCTTCTTTTTGTCACCCTCAATCTCTCTCTCTCTCTTAACCATGCACCAAATATCACATGCAGGCCTCAAATTAAAGATACAAACCAGAGTCTGATGAAATTGGTGGTGATCTGCTTGACCAAAGTCAGTGAAGTCTATATGCCATGGGTAAACAAGACTACTGATGTTTTGAGCAAAACTCTTCTTTGGAGAGAAATATTTTAAAATGTTTACAGTAGCACTGAGTATATAGATTTATTTAGAGCTATTATAAACATCTATATTTTTCTCTCTCTAAAGATGGGCTTTGCACAAAACTTTAGTACTCTCATTTCTCTACGGGATACAAGCATCCAACTTTGCAAACTTTACTTAAATCAAAGTTCTTTGGTACAGTGTTCCCATTACATATTATCCTAATTATCAATACACTATATTAAGCTATACATTAACTGCACTAATCTCATTCATACATTCTCGCCTTTTGATCCAAGTATCACCTTTAAGCTTTGTACAGTGACAAACAAACATGACAAAAGTGTTGATGTTGTTGGATAGCACCACATAGCTTAGCTTGAGACTAAATCATTAAACACTTGGTGATAATCCACAAACAGAACATGATAGTTTGGAAGGATGGAAGTTTAAATCAACTTTTTCCCTATTTGAAATTGCAACTGTAAGTTAGTAAACAGCTTGTTACTGACAGAACATTATCATCATACTGCTTTTAAATGTTGAAGAATGGTTTCAGGACTTAGATATTCAGTTACAGCAATCAAAAGAATAATGGTTTATTTTAATGATTTGACTGCTGTATATAGCATGTCAAATGAATATGATATTGTCCCAGCATGTAAGACTTGGAACCAGTAACATTATAATTAAAACAATAAGGTTTTGTTAATATCAAGTTTAACTGCTGTATTAGCAGGACAAGCAACTTCTATAGAAGATTTCCAACTGACTCAACCAAAAGTATGGATGCTTACCTGTTTTTTCAACCACTGTGAAAGTGAGGTTGTCATTGAAGCATATATATCAAGAGATTTGGATTGATTCTGCTGTTCAATATAATAAGCTATTCGCTGACCTAGTATTTCCAGCAAGCTAGCACCAAGGTCTGGATCTAGGTTCATAGTTAATAATACCTAATGACCAAAAGAACAAATGGAAATCAGACTAAACAAATATGGCTGCTAAGAAAAGATATCATATCACAAAGATATATTTGGATTAATTTTAAATGTGTTTTTTTAACTTTTTAAATATTTTTTTAAACATTTAAAAATACAATTCTAGCAATCATTAATATGATACAATTATAATAGTAAAATAGTAGAATCTGAAGAAACTAGTGATGTTCTGTGTTGGCAAATAGTAATACAAAGAGTTCAAACAGCGGAATATATTTTATGTTGTGATGAAGAAGAGACGTGTAATGTTTCAAGTAGAACCCTTTGTCGGAGAGAGATGAAATGTCAACTTGTGCTGTTGGATAAATAGATTTGGAGTAGAAGGGGTCTGCCTGAAACATTAGACTGCTCTTCTTCCTCATGGTATAACATTTATTCTACTGTTTGAACTATGTGTACAATTATAATAGTTATATGTGAGAATTCATAGTTAGAATAGTTATATAGAGTAGTCATTACATAATGATATCAGAACTGTGGAAAGTTTAACTGATTTACAATTAGAATAGCTATATAAGAATAGTTAAGATTTACAGCTAGACTATGTAGTAGCCATTACATAATAATGGCACAAGTTGTGGATTTAACAATTGACATATTGACTTTTTCAATGTTTTCAGAAGACAAACTTAGATTACAATCTTATTTTTTTTAAACATTTTTACTTCCATTATTTTAAAATTTCAGCAACTCACAATTGAAGTACGTAATTTTAAATATTTAAAATAATTTCTTTGCTTTTCAGGCTGGACTACATTTTCCAAGTTGTCTTTACTTTTTTTAAGACAGTAGGGTATGATTTGAGGGAGATTTGCCTGCTATTTATAGCAGGTTGAGAAACTACTTAGAAGCTCCCTCATTTGAGATGATGCTGAATATGCATAAAACCATTGTTAAAAGTTGATTTCCTCAAAGAGGGAGTGTCTCAATGTTCTATAATGCTTGTAACACTCCTCTCCACAAGGTAAACCAATGGTTGAAGAAAATAATCCTGTCGCCACTCACCTCTTCAGCAGTTTTGTCTAAACCTCTCAAGTAGAGCTCTCGCACATGATATATGCGCAACTGGTCAACGTCTTCCTCAAATACTCTAGCGATCTCAATGATAAGGGACGGCCACTCTGCATTGCTTTCATTCCAAGGCACAAACGTCATCTGCGTCGATTGTGGCACTGATGCTGACATAGAAGCCGACAAGCTATCTTGTGACTGTCTGTCCTTTTTGGAGAACTCCTCCACTGATTGACTGATCACTTTTTTGTAGAACTGAAATATATATATAAATATATAATAAATAACTAAAGAAACTAAAATTACTGTTTTTATAAATTTAAATTTATTTTCTGAATATTGATTTAAAAAAAAAATCTTTTAACAGTTATATTTTCTAAGAAAAAAAAAAAATCTACATAGAAATTACTTTTTTCTCATTTTAGCTATTCCAGAAACTGAAAGCATTTGAATATCATACTTTGAATTTTGAGAATGTAAAGATGAAAATCAAAGAGGAAAAAAAATAAAATGAAAGAAGGAAAAAAAAACAAAGAATGAAAAATATATTTAACCTACCATATTCCTCTTTGCAAGGAGGTTAGCATCTTTGATTTTAGTGGGTAGGGCAGGGTGGG
>JAYRBU010000405.1:14262-24904 GCA_036023795.1 Vulcanoctopus hydrothermalis
TGTGTTGTTGTTGTAGTTTGTGTTGTTGTTGTTGTAGTTTGTGTTGTTGTTGTAGCTTGTGTTGTTGTTGTAGTTTGCGTTGTTGTTGTAGTTTGTGTTGTTGTAGTTTGTGTTGTTGCTGTAGTTTGTGTTGTTGTTGTTGTAGTTTGTGTTGTTGTAGTTTGTGTTGTTGTAGTTTGTGTTGTTGTTGTAGTTTGTGTTGTTGTTGTAGTTTGCGTTGTTGTTGTAGTTTGTGTTGTTGTTGTAGTGTGTGTTGTTGTTGTTGTTAGAGAGTATCAAAACTATAAAAATGAAAAATGGACAAACTAAAACAAAAAAAAACATAAAATAATGCAATAAACGATGAAGTTCTCTATATTGTTGTCGTTGTTGATGTTACTGCTGCTATTGCTGGTGGTGCTGCTGGTGCTGCTGCTGGTGCTGCTGCTGGTGCTGCTGCTGGTGCTGGTGCTGCTGCTGGTGCTGATGGTGGTGCTGCTGCTGATGCTGCTGATGATGCTGGTGCTGCTGCTGCTGGTGCTACTGCTGGTGCTGCTGCTGGTTATGCTGCTGGTGCTGCTTGTGGTGCTCATTTTCTACTGAATTAACTAGAGCAATGTGAAAAGAAGTACCTTTCTCGCGGGCACAACGTGCCGTCCAGTCGGGGAATCGAACCTTCGACATTACGATCGTCAGCCCAACACCCTAACCACTAGGTTGCGCACATTCACAGAGATAATTATATGGTGTGAACAAAAATCGAAACGATTTCAGTAAATGACCAGTATGATTTTAATTATTTTAAAAATTATGGGAGACAACTTCTGACAAGTTCCGGTTTTATAATGACCTCATCAGGAAAGTATAGACTTCACCAATATAAAACTATTTTTAATATAATAATCATATCATTTAGGATTCGGTGTAGCGAGACCAATCTTCTATACAGAAAATTAGGTGTTGCTGATGTGAGTATAAGTAGATACGTTTTTATTTTGCTAACTTGGTGATTATTGGTGAACCCTTTATTTCATAAGAGTCAATGAATTGATCGTATTCAGAGCTTCGGATCATTCGTGACCTGAATCATTATAGGCATGAACAGGATTAAACGGAGAGATCATGCTACCGGTTCTAATTGATCAACAGTAACTAACTTTTCTCCACCATGCTTGCTCATTCAAGTTGTGTTGTTTCATGCATGAATGAGATATTCTGATTTGACAACAGATTTCATCATATCATTCTTATATGGCACTGACCCATTTCTAACTAATTTCAAAAGATGGATTGAGTGCTATCAGATCAGTGTTCCCAAAGTAACTTCACAGCCGGAGACGTCTCATTTCGCCCCAAAAGTTGCTGTGTGATTAAACAATGCACATTGAAAGTAATCATAGAAATTAGGGATTCAATTATTAAACCATTGGAGAGTAACGTTTTATTGTATGCACTGTTCATACTGCAGCTCCGTTTACAAATGGCTTTTAAACTGACGTCTCTATTTCCTTTCATTCACAAAAACTAATCCACGATAATAATGCTAGAAGCTCTAATGCTGTAATGCATGTAGAATTCTAAAGCGAGATATTGTTTCACACTTTTTCTACAGTAGTTGTTGTTGTTGTTGTTGTTTATTCCTCGGGTCATCCGTTATTGAACAGAACTATAATTAAAGGCACTCTAGTCGTGACCGTCCCATTCTATTTTGTATATATATTAGGGAATTCTTTATCCAATGTATCTTTTTCTATTTAATTTTGTAGTATGTGATTTGAGGGAGATTTGGCTGCTATTTCTAGCAGGTTAAGCGACCACATATAGACTCACTCGGTTCTTTCACTATATGGAAACGTATGTATGCAGCGGATATTTGAATCCTAGATGATTAAGTATATTCCTAACAGCCTCAACATATGTCCAGCAAAAATAAGAAAAACAATCTCGTATTTCATTGATTCAGGCCATTAACTGAAACACGTCTGTTAACTTCTCTCTGGAGTTGTCACTATAGCTTTCGAACTTAAGACATTCCCTCCCTATGCATCTCTCCATTTACGTTTTGGTCGATTGTAATTCCGGGAGTTCTCTCCCTTGCCCATCTTGAGAATAATTTTCATTAACGCTGATGAATTTTCTTCTCGTTACGTTTATAATTTCAATTGATTAAACATTATTTTCGGCTCACCCCCTTAAGTATGGTAACCTGTACTTAACTATATGTTTTTCATGCATAAGTTACTCTTGGGAAATTTTCCAGTGCCGTTATTTTACTGGTTCAAAGGTGTATTGTTTCAACGCTCTGCCTTCTCTATCGCTACTTCAACGGTCTCTGAACTAGCAAGCTGCATACCTACTTCACCTCTGTCCCCATGATACACTCTTCGTCTCTTCTTCTCACATCATCAACTCTGTCTCATCCTAGATTCTATATTAAAATGCTTAGCCAACTCTTTGTCCCTAGAAATGTAGCCCTCTTGAATACCCTATCTTACTACCACTTTCTTTTCTACATACGTCCCCCAACAGAAGTTTCAAAGTGATCATGTTAATGCCACGATCTCACTATTCTAAGAGAGTATGCAGAGATCCCGAGTGCTGAAGTTATAGAAAATGATAAGGACTGGAAAGGAATTAATAGTATTGCATTATTAGGAAAATGAAACAGAAAAATCAAATCCAAAGACCTAGTCTTCGTTGATATGACTATGCTAATTATTTATCTCACCGTTTTGATTTCAAATCTTGCCAGGACTCTTTTTACTTTCATCTTTTTGAGGTTCGTTGCCAATGAAACTCCTAATTACATAATTTGTTTTTTTTAACACTATATAATCCTCTGATGAGCCGAGACAGCGATCCAATTTTGATGGTCGCTTGAAGACTATTTACTTCTACACCATCCATATTCGTTTGAAAGGCACGAATGTCTCATTCTTACAATCTCAATCTTCTTTTTAATGAGTTTGTTATTGTACATAGACAAAAGAAACAATATATTATTACTTTATATGCGAGCTCATGAGTAGGTCTAATAAGACCGAAACATGACCAGAGTTATAACCATAACATCCCAAGTTTATGCTCATTCCATCCCACTGCATATTTTCATTTAATATTTTAGCCGATTGAAATTTCCGGAGTTCTCTCCCTTGCTCATTTTAAGATTAATTTTCATTAACTATAGTGACATCGAAGCTAAAATGAGTCCGTAATATAGTTCCGAATTTAAGCGTGGGACACTTCGTTTACTCTCTACCACTGCTATTGTTAATTGTGGCGAATATCACAATTTCTAATCACACAAAAAAAAAAAAAATATGTAAAGAATTCTTATTAAAGCAATTTGTTATGAACGCCACAACAGATGGAGACATTATTAGACGGTGTATAATTAAAGAATATAATTATAGAATATGGTCAAATGGAGAAGGGAATCTAAATTAATATCACCAGTATGTATTTCAGTGTGGATGGTCGTAGTTATCTCGTTATCTGCTCCTACCAATATAATCCTGTTTTGATATTTCCAAAATAACACAATGATTATAACTTGTCAATGTATTATATTGTATTGTTTAAATTGCCGTTATTTGCAAATAATTCCCATCTTCTCCTTCGCCGCTCCAACATACATACGTACATACACTGATTACATTTTCATGCGTACAAACTTCATCGAATAAATCAGAATGAAGGGAAAGAATGGAAGAAATACAACTTCTAATCTCAATGTAATTTGTGACCATAGAGAGAAATTCAAGTAGATTTTGATTAACTTATTAAAAGCATATCAAAATGATTCAATACGTGATGGCGCCTAAAAGGCTGTTTAGTAATGATGAGTTGGTTTCACGGCGTTAAATCCCGAATTACAATAGTTCTATGTCATTAATTACAATATATCCTGACCTACAAAAGTATACTGATGTATTCTTACACAGACACACACACAAAAAAATAGTTACAGCGATTTCGATCACTATGTTTGTAGGATGTTTTATATATATATTTTATTTTTCCAACAGAAATTCAAGAATAGAGAGCAGAAAACACTTCCTCTGTTCGTAAAAATAAGTAAGAAATTAAAAACAAACAAAATCAAACTGAAAAAAAACTCACAAAAACTGAAAAATAAATGAAAGAAACAAATAACATATAGAAAAGAAAAATGTCTGAACATAGTTCAGATTTTAAAAAGAAATATTTTAAATAGTTATGTAACCAGAGTAAATAAATTCTTGTCTGTTAAGGTCTTAAGTTTGTATAAATAAAGAACAGATTCTCTTAGCGTGGCACCTACACTTTCATAACTAACTGACTAGTTTAATAGTCTATGGTGTCTCAAACTTCATTCTTATTAAAGTTTGCTCTGGAGTTATCTAATTTATTTTTGCAAAATTCTGTTAATCAATTGTAATTATATTAATACATTTTAATTTTTCACCCATTTGTTTAATTACTGAATGTAGGGTGGCACATTTACTATATCAAATCTTGGAATGTTTGGAGTAAAGAATTTTTGTGCTATAATAAATCCACCTCAGGTGAGTAATTTAGAATCATTTTCATTTTAAAACCTATTCTTCCCTGACTGCAATAAAGTATCCTAATCTTCTATCATCTCCTCTGCAGTCAAAAGTTCTCGCATCTGACTTCACTACTTCCTAAGCTTTCTCTAGTCTATCTCTGCTCAAGATACACACTTTTTCACTTTGCATATATTCATATATGTCCATACTGCACAAATCCATCAATTTTTCTGATGCACAGCTGTCTTCTCAATTCCTTATACTTCATTCTAATGTTGCACATTCAAAAGACCATACTTAGCTCATTCCTCTTCAGTCATTGCAGACCTTCTCTTTTCACTGTCCATGTTTCACTGCCATACTTTATCACATGCCTCATACCATGTGTCCTTTTCATTGAGACAACCTTTATTCCCAACAATTTGCTAAACTTCTCTTTATTCTTACTCTATCTACTATACTTTTGCTATAACCACTTTCAACACAAATTATATTACTGAGGTTGCAGAACATACATACTACTTTTAGGAAGCCATCTGAACACACCAAATCCTGCTGCCAATTACTCCTGTGCATCTAAATTCTACTTTTCTGTCAATCTATCCTACATTTAACCTGTCATAAGACAATACAAAAATTTAATTTTTAAATAAATTATCAGAAATTGAAACTGAAACTAACTAAAGACAAAATGTTAAATTCTACTTTATATTAACTCATATTAAAAATAAATGTGAGCAGATGTATAACATTAAAAAGGAAATGATCATTAAGCAAAGCAAGTTTACTTAAAGTAAATCTACCTAGATTTTCTGTTTCCTCTTGTTAGTATGGATTAAAACATTTTGTAAAGGGTGGTGGAAATTCAATCCTAAAACCATTTCAAATATTTAAAATTCTATATAATTATTACTTTTTGAATTGTTCCTTTTCTTTAATTTTGGTAAGACAAACTACACTACCTTTCTAAAAGAATCATTTTATTCCATATCATGACTGAAGTCATGGGGAGAGTGCATTTAGTTCTTCTGTACAATATTAAACAAATCACAATTGAATTGCATGTTGTCTTTTTATAACTGATCTGAATTAATTGGAATTAGTTTAACAGAGTTACTGACATTGAACTTCTAAGAATGCATCTTCTGAAAGTAAAAAGTGGGTTTTGATATCTAAAAAGAGAATAAAAATTACATTTATAATTACAGCAAAATTATTTATTATGCTTATTGTCTCGGCTTCAAAATATTTTTTCTCTCCTAAATTAGGCTTGTATTTTAGCTGTTGGAGGTGCAGAAGAAAAACTTGTTGCTGATTCAGAAGAAGGGTGAGTATTTTCTATCTCATATTTATTGACCTAATTGTTATAACTTCAAAACATAAATGGTTAATTTCAAAGTTGAAAATATTTTGTGAAATATTCATAAAGGTTAGAAAAGCACCAGCTAAGGTGATATATAGTCCAAGGTCAGCTCTGCAATTGAACAGAACTATGATCAAAAGCTGGAACAGCCGTGATCATCCTGTTTTTTTTTTTTATTCAAGCAGTTTATCTAGGATTACATTATTCAAACTGTCTTTCTCATTTTTAAGATGGACTATATCTAGCAGGTTGAATGACTACATATAGGTTCCCTCACTGGCTTGCTTTATATAAATAATAAACACTATACACCTGAATAGCATATATATATAAGAGCAAAGTTTGTATTCAATTGAAGTTATCTCACTTTACTTACATTGCTAATGCTCATAGGGGAAAACATGTCACAGCTTCGTCCTCTAGAAATCTAAGGTATTGCAAGAGACCAATACACACAAGTAACTGGACTGCTGACCTGAACAATGAGTTTAAATTTTGCTGCTGGCATTTGTCGTGTTCTGATGGTTACCTAGCTGCAAAAAAGACCTACCAATGTAGATACTAAGAGACATCCAGCTATAAATTAATTACTCCATTAATTCATTGAAATTTCAGAAATATTCATCTGATAGTAAGCTACGTGCAAAAACTCCAAAAACTCCATTAATCTCAAGTAAATCCATTTAAAGGAAACCAGTTTTGTTAAAAAATAGCTTCAACTGTCATAAAGCATTCAAATTAAGTTAAATTAAACTAAAAGCTGGTATCAATCAAATGAACTTTTTGATTTAAATTCCTAAAATAAAATAAGTTTGTACCGTAAGATGACTTCTAACATTTTGGGTGGGCCTTTCAAACAATGTGTTGGAAGGCTCTAAAGGAAGTTGAAACCAAGGTGATAGGTCAATGATAAAGCTCCCCTCCCATAAAATAAAAGAGAGTGACTAAAAAGTAAGGATCTGTATACACATACAGGTACAACATGTACATATACTTACACATGCAAGCAGGGAGGTGGAGTGAAAGGGATTAAGAAACAGGAAATTGCTAAGGTGTTTAAATTCTGCTGCTGACATTTATATTTACTCTTTCTGACACAACCAGTGAGTCTGTCTGTAAGTATATGTACATAAACAGGTTGTTGTACCTGTATGCACCCCACCCCCAGCATTGTTTAAAATGGTGTCTGTTCCTAACACCTACTTAATGCCTGGTCATCTCCCTATATTTTTCTTTCATTCCTTGACTTTATTTATAGCCTTCCAACATACTTCTCATTACTTCCAAGGGTCCTGCACAAAACATCAGAATTCACAGCAAATGAACCTATTTTATTTTGCACATTTTATTGACTTTTTTGCTGATGCAGACATTAGTTGTTTCAAACTAGATTTTTTTTTTTCTCTTAATTTATTTTGTTGTTTGTCCCCGTCCAACCCATGCCGGCATGGAAAGCGGATGTTAAACAGTGTTCTGGGAAAAGTTACTGACAATTCTATTGCTTTGTTACAGATACAGTGTTGCTAGTATTATGAGTGTTACACTCAGTTGTGATCATCGAGTGGTAGATGGTGCTGTTGGTGCTCAGTGGCTAGCTGAATTTAAACGTTACTTGGAGACACCAGAAACTATGATGTTATAAAGTGGAATGGAATTAGGATCTTGCTGGCATCATGCTAGAATATACCCAGTTTTGTAGTGTTCCAATATATTGGCCAGGACGGTTTTAATCTTAAGAGATCAAGCAGAAAAATGAATATTTTTCATCATTTTCTATGTAATTGATTTCTTTTCTTTTTCCACTGAAAATGCGAGAAAAAAAAAAAACACAAAGGACAATGATCTTGTAAGAAGTAAGATCGTAAATGAGCTCAACACTTAAGTTAATAAATTGGTTATTCAGAACTATGATGTTCTTTAAATTTTGTGAACTCTGAATTTTTTTTTTTTTTTTACATGTATATAAAAGTAGAGGGCAAGGGTTATCAATATTTCAGCAGCACATTGCCATCAGCGATTCAGACCAATTCATTGCCACAATCATGGAGTAGAGTGCTTCACCTCTCGCTGCAGCTATATTTGCCTTGATGAAAACTCAGATTTACCAGCAACACCAGTTGTTTCCATTGCCACTGGTTCAAAGAGATATGTCTGGTAGCAATGCATACTTACACTGCTTGCCATCCTCAGCTCTCATCACTCGACAGGTGGATTGCAGCTTCCGCGATGTTGCTGTCAGCAAAAGTGTCGGTGACATCCTAAACCAATAAGTAATCCAAGGCGTACGGAAAACAGAGCATCCTGTCCAGGCATTTACCATCGCCATAGTCCAGTAGGCTCCAAGTTTGCCCAAATGCTAGGGATTGTTTGATTATATTGTTCGTCTCTGTGTTGGGGGCATTTGAAATGGTACACGATATCTTTTCAGTTTGATCTCTTGACCATCCCTACACCTTAATATTCAGTACACATCCAACTCGGAAGGCACCGTTGTGCAGCTGGGACACCAGGAGGCAACTGAGCTAGACACCACTCTGTGATTCATGTGTAGTTGCCAGTTATGCAAGCACACACTCAATATGACTTAACAGCCATCTCATCCCAATTTAATTGCTTGTTTTGATACCAAAACAAGTTATGGTATAAAGATGAGAATCCTGTGGAATTAGATATGATCCTCTCAACCAATGCTGCAGTGATGAGATATGTGCTTGCAGTGCAAGGTCAGACCATCTCATGATTCCCAGGCCTCCAACCTTTATTGGTAGGATGGCCTGTAACCAATTTGTCATTGAAACTAACATTAGATATGCCTACTAACATCCTCTTCATCAATCAATCGATGGCAATGAGGCAATCAACTTTGACTTCCTGGTATGTTGCAGTTGTGTGGAGGCAGTACATCACTTTGGGCATGCAGTTCTTCAGTATGACATAGGCCAGATGGATGTCCAGTGGTGTTTCAATCAGTTATTCACTTTATCTCTGCTGTTTTTGGAAGAGATGACAACTAATGCCACTGACCAGGATGGAGACAAAGGATTTCAAGGTCTTAGTCCAGTGTTATGTGGATATCAGGCAAGCAACTTTCATCCCGGTCTTGTGCTCGATATGAAAATCAGCTCAGATTGGTGTGTCTTTACTTCTAAGCCAAGTTTAACTAATACTGGGATAACTTGGGTGATTTTCTGATATTGTTGTCATCCAAACACTAAAAGGCACTTGTATACTTTTAACCACTTTTTTAATACCCAAAGTGAAGATCGAGGGTTTGAACAGGTCCCTTTGTTGAAGTTCTGCTGCTAAGGATATGTGGTTGCCATAAATCAAAGAAGGGTCTATGCTTGTCTCAACATGGGGTGTATTTCTGTGATTTCAGCATGGGCAGGTAGCAATCTTGGCCGAACATGTTGAAAACTTTACTCATATCCAGTTTGACCAAAATACCCGAGTTTCTGTCATCATACACATACTGATTTGGTTTGTAATTGAGCCAGCAATTTATGATTGAGGTTTTGTAATGCACTTCATGATACTAGTTTCCTGAAAGTGTTATCTGTGGAGATGGGTCTTAATCCATCTTTTTTTTTACACTGTTGTTGAGTAGAATGTATCCTGATACACAGGATCTTGCCAAGTAGCATGAGGTTAACAAGTATAGCCGTCAAAAGTTTAGTACCTAATTCATCAGTGAATATCGATGAAGTCTTTCAGATGGTGTGGCTTGATGCTGTCAGGGCCACCAGTAGATCCAGAGTTCATGGCTTTGAGGACAAGTCAGTCATGCATTGAAGAACATATCCATCTTGAATGAGTGGTGGTGTAATAAAATTCTTGCTTTGTTTAGTATGTTTCATGAGTAATTCGTTGTGAACTTCATCTAAGAAACCAGCAAGTATGTCATCTGATGAGATTCTTTTCAAAGCTCATTTGATGTCAATGTCAGCAAACTTGGCATCTACTTGGAGATGTAGTCGATTTCTTTCATCATCTGTAGTGATCAGACCACTTACCCAGTGACATAATTATTGACTTGATGTTTTATATTTGAAGTAAGGTTGTCACTTCCACTCTTCTTTAGGTTGTCTGAGTGCCACTAATGCAAAGCAGGCAAATTTGTGGCAGCTCATCAAATGCACTCAACTATAAAAATGAGCTAAGACTAGATATCAATTCAGCTATCACTCAATTGGTTGGAGCAGAATGTGTTGAGCATCCACAGGTGACATTACCATCTTCACAATTTGACTGATTTGCTTAAATCTATGCAAGTCAGGTGGTGCCATTTATTCCAGCTATCACAAAGTCTACCCTTCTTACAATAACTTGCTTGCATTTACTACACTTGGACTGGATGTTGATGCCCAGTCCGACAAGGTTGGCTACTGATGATCTGATGTTGGTGCATCATTGTATGCAGCACAGCTGTAATTGAGAGGGTGTCATCATTATGTTTGTTTCAGTAATTCAGCTTCAAGCCAACATATTGTCAACTGGTAATATTTTGTACAGCAGAATCCCAAAATCCAACCTAGTCAGACCAAGTCTCTTTTACAAATACACTGAGAAACTGAACAAAACGATTATCTCTGTGAAATATATCTATAACTAAGTGAAGTATACTGTTAACCAAATATTTTATTTGCTGTTCCAAAAAGAAATTAAGCTCATGGTCTCTGGCTGGATCAAAAGATTTAGAGAAGGGGTTAAATTGGAATAGAAAGAAGATGCATGAAAAGAAAAAGATTTCTAGTAAGATGCTGATTTT
>JAYRBU010000758.1:499225-510992 GCA_036023795.1 Vulcanoctopus hydrothermalis
TAAAGACACTTGCCCAAGATGCCACGCAGTGAGATCGAACCCGGGACCTCGTGATTGCGAAGCGAACTTCTTAACCAATCGCCCATGCTGTGCCCTATGTATATATATGTGCGTGTATGTGCGTGTGTGTGTGCGCGCGCGCGCGTGTATGTGTGTGTGTGTGTGTGTGTGTGTGTGTGTGTGTGCGCGCGCGTGTGTGTGTGTACCTATGTACAAACGAAAGAAAAACACTCAACGCATATTGTGGGAGTTTAATATACGTTTATTAACATTGTAACGTATTAATATTGTGACGTAGTCCCGCATTACTTTAAGTTTCGTATCTACAGAACATCCAACGAGCTTCCGCACGTATTCTGTCTAGCAAATTTCTCTTGGAAAGCTTTGGTCGACCCAAGGCTATAGTAGACGACATTTGCTGAAGGAGCGCCTCGATGTTCTTGAACTAGATACCACGTGCGTGTGATGCGTCCATGAATATATATTTACATATCGTACGATAAAACAAAATGTTGTCATTCATTCCTTTCCAAATTGCATCTGACACTCAAATAAAAGTGTTCCAAAAAATAGTAGAAATTGCGTTATCACACACAGTGAGAGAGAAGGATAGATTATACAGGACGTGAAATTGTCCTTGTCTTCTACCCGTCAGCTGGTGTGCTGCTATTGAGAATACGCTGAAATACTTGGGCACTTGCTGAAGGACTTCACTAGCCTAACAACGTTTTTTTTTGTTGCCATGTCTCGAAGACCTGTTTTTTCGGGGACAGAAAGCTTGATTTGAACTGAGAACGCACAGAGCTGGAACAGGTACCACAATGCATCCATCCGACACTCTAACAATTCTGCTAATCCACAGTGCCGGACTGGTAATTTGTTTTTTTTTACTCCAAAAAGAAGAAAAACAAAGTTGACCTCAGCGAGATTTGAACGCAGAGTATAGGTAGTGAGCCGGGAAAAATATCCCAAAGCATTCTATCCGACGCTCTAACGAGTGAGACAGGTAAGGAATGTATACATGCATTCATTATTGCTGGATCATATAGGTGTGAAAAGATCATGCAGTTGGAAATGCATAGCCTTCAGTAAATAGTAAACAAAAAATTGACAAACTAATTCACTCCAATTACATCTATTGTTACACAAACACCAACCAATAAGGATTATTTAAAGCAATCCAATGAACGAATCTCTTCCTAGTCACTCAACCTTCTAAAAATCGCTCTAAAATCATGCCATACTGCCTTTAAAAAAGGAAAATAAGAAGGAAATGTTGGATGAAGTAGTCTAAAGTACACTATGTCTAAAAAGGGCAGGATAGTCACGGCTAGAACGCTTTTGATCACAGGTGTGGTCGATCAGGACTGACCTGGATGTAATATACAGCAACATCAACAATTATTTAAAGTGCTTACTTAATATAATTTATATTGTGCTATTGTTGATCAAACAAAGAACCACAATAATGTAAATGTCATTGACTAATATTTTAATTATTTCGACAAGTAGGGGAAACGACTCCGGACTTGTTTCGGTTTTATTATGACCTCATCAGCGAAGCATAGTCTTCACCGTACTTACCGAAGTAGAATGAGAAATCGTTAAGTAAGTATAAAGAAAGTATACTGGCTGGCATATAAAACTAGAATTCTTTACTGAATACAGTACTCGAAGACGGCGTGCAATATAATCTTAGTAATAGATTTATGCCAATTAGCAAGGAAATTTATCTTTGATCATAAAGATCCTTTCGCCTAAATTATTTGTTCACTTCAAATTATTATTATTTTGTTTTTTTTTAATATAAAATAGAACATTTCTTTTAAGGAGACTGAAAATCTATTGACATTCCAAGGAGAGATATGGAAAAAGAAGTCTAGCTTGGTAAATACAACAAAAAGGAAATACTTTCACTATACATAACAGCGAGTCTTTACGATCGCATTAAATTTAACAAAAATAACATTAACCCTATAGTGCAATGTTTATAATAGTTTTTTTGTGCGTGAGTGGGTTTAATTGATTGCCTGTGGTAATATCAAAGAACATGTGTTGTATATTATTAGTATTACATCATATGATTATCCGCGTAAACTAATTGCTGTTTCGAATTTAGTATTTCTTTATATTTTTGCATACGGAGAAGAACTGAATGTAACATATTTATAACCACTTGATCTACATTCATTTGAATTATGTTTTAGTTCTCTCAGGTAATACGTGCACAAATAAAGATTAAAGTGGAACACCAGCGTGTTCATAGTGAGAAACACTTCATTTTAGCCATATGTCATAAACACTCATAGGAAACCAGTACGGTTTGAAAGTTTTCAGAACCATATAACTTGCCTCTTGGCCAAATGTTACATTAGTGCTCCATTTTTCTTTGGTATGTAAATATAATTCGACTAGTTTTAAAATGCAGACATTTAGATTTTAAGGCAGCTAACTTAAATGGCATCTTCTTACCGGACTGCCGATAGTTAGCGAGGGCTTGTTGATTTAGAAACCGAAAACGAACATTTTACAAAGTGCCTGTGGCTTGAGAAACTTCTAATTGAAATGTTGTACGCCACAAGATAAATTAAGTAATCTTGTACTCGCCTGAGGAAGAAAATATATATTCGAAACAAATACAATAATAAGAGAAGCCCTTTAAGATATCTATGAAGAGAAGCTAATAGAAATCTTGACTTCATCTCTTTTGCATGTAGTGCTCTGTTATCTGGTTAAAATGATTGCACGCGATTGAATATATTAGAAAGTAGATTTCTACGAATGAAACACTTCATCCTGACACATGAACATCCCTTAAGGTCCTAAAATAATTGCTTGGAGCAACGTAGAATTTATTTTCTTATCTTTGGTTATTTTTATGGTAAACTTTTAAGTATTTTAAGCCAAAAATAATTCCAATTGTCGGAAAATATCATGGATAGTGTTAAGCGGATATTTAAATCTTCCAAAATCCAACCAAGTAAACTTAACTTGTATTTATGTCAGTTTGTTTGGAAATCTTTTTGAAATTTCAGATGCCCGAAAACTCTTGTATCATTTCAAATGTATCTTCTCAAACGTCAATTTGGTTCGTTTACCAAAATATTTATACTGGTTCATTGCAATTGCTTTGGACGACCTGTCTTATGAAATAAGTTCATCAAGCAGTATATTCAGTGCTGCGACAGCAGCCATCGCATGATACTACTTCGGAATTAAGAATAATATATACTTGCACGTATAGTGACCTCGTAGCCATTTCGTCGTAATATTAGTATCCAATTTCCAGCTAAAGAGAAAGGGTAACGAGGAATTCACTAATCACAAATGAGCTGGAAAGCAGATACTTAATCATTGTGTCATTACGATGTTACGTATACAGTTAGCGTAATAAATACATACTCTTCCTCAAATTGACATAGGTTAAATTGTATTAACATAAAATAAGAGCATTAATGTAAGCATTCTTCCTGCAGCTTAAGTATTTGGCATGCAGGCTAGAATTAGACCATGAATAAATGCCGAAAGTATTACAATTGAATAATGCTCACATGTAACTCCAGCAGAATTATAATTTCATAAATTAGTATGAAACTTCATGTTAAGTGGTAAAGGAATTCGGATATTGTGGCTTTAGTGTTGTAAGTTGAGCAGTTCCAACTTAAAACTGAATCCACCATACGGTTTGCTCAAACTTATAATTCTAACACAGAGCTCACCATAAGTGCCTAATAGTGACCTATCTGTCGAAGATTTGCATTCGATTTCACCAATATTTATAACGTGAAAGTGCATATGGTATGAAATTGTTGTTGGTGGTGGTGTGTCAGTTGTGGTTATTGTTATTGTTCTTGTTGTTTCTGTTGTTGTTGTTGTTGCTTAACTCCAGGACAACTCTGATCGAGCAGAACTATGATCAAAGGCGTTCTAATTGTGACCATCTGGTCTTGTCAGGCATAGTTTATCTCAGACTAGATTATCAAAAAAATCCTTATCTTTTTTTAAAATACTTAATGGTGCACTTTTATTGAGATTTGGTTGCTATTTCTAGTGTGTTAAGCAACGACTTACAGATTCCCTCATCAGTCTGTATATATGTTTATGTTGCTGTTGTTGCTGTACCCCAACTCAGCCCTCATCGAGCAGATCTATGATCAAAGGTAGCCATCCTTTTTTTTCATATATTGTTTGTCTCAGACGACATTATTCAGAATGCCCTACCTTTTTTAAAGATAGTAGAGTTTTATTTCAAACAGATTTCGCTGATATTTCTAGCAGGTCGAACGATCGCGTATAGGCTCTCTTATTAGCACGTCAAGTATAAAGGTTTCATAGACCAGACAGTAAATCACTCTGTATCACTCTGACGGATGATGGAGAGAAATACTGAAGGCAATGTAGGCAGCAAATATAGTAGGTGTTCTATCTACAAAGCCGTTTATAGTGAAGAATAGCTAAATACAGGATTCAACACTGTTGGAAAAATTTCTCTTATCAAAAGAGCAAAATAAAAATCAAAATGAAATACCATGTTACTAGTTGATGATCAGTGGATAATTTTCTTCTTGTATTGCATGCTTCTTTTTCCCAACAGATTCAACTAACATATATCTATATAATTCGTTTACACATATATGTCATGTTCTGTTGGTGTTGTTGTAGTTCTTGTTGCTTAGCCCAACATCAGTCCTTATTCTGAAAACTTATGAACAAAGGTAATCAGCTGAAACTATCCAATCTTTTAGGACTACATTATCCAATGTGTACTTCTTTTTAGACGATTTAGTGCGATTTGATGGAAATTTCCTCCTCTTACTAACGGCTCAAGCGACCTCGTAGAAGCCTCTCTTGTTGGGTCATGTAGTGTCTTGCTATTGCATCTAGCGTATTGTTTGTGTTTAACCTATGTGAGCCTTGATTGAGCAGTTCTATGGTCAAAAGTATCGCAGCTTTTTCATCATTCATACATATGGACTACTTTATTTAATGCAACCTCTTTTTAAGACGATAGAGTATGGCATGATGGAGAATTGGGCTGCTATTTCTAACAGGTTGAGTGACCACATAGAAGATCCTAGCCAGTCATTTAGTGCGTCTAACATCTTATATGGCTGGGAGCAAAGGATATTTGTTGGCATGCTTAATCGCCATATAATTAATGTTAATCAAATCAATTAAACACCTTAAACAACTAGGGAGCATGTGCGGCAGTTGTTGTTATTGTGTGATGTTTGTGGGCAAGATGAGGTACACGGATGCAGTATTTATATGAGAATTTCTTAAGTAATGATACAGTAATCATAGACAGAGTGGCACGGATAAAACGGATGATTTTAGTTGGTCATATATTCAGTAATACTCAATATATTTACTTGAAACTTTCACATAATATTCATATTAACTTGCATTTTACTTTTTAAATTAATCTTTTTAAATTAATAACTTTTTGATTTTATAATTTTGCAATTTTATAGTGTTACTATTTTTTTAGCTATATAAGTTTAGAATGACTTTTTCGCATTGCATGAACGGTGCAAAATATGCTACTTACTTTGATTAGATGGAGAGCGTTTTTCTTTGACCGGAAGTCTTGCAGCTTGGTCCTGAACACGCACTGATAGCCATGCAATATGGGGCACCGCCACACTGGGCAGCAGTTGTTTGCTATTGGTGGGATTAAAGTTTCCCAGAAAGATTGATGTGTCGTAGAGCCGCAGCTATCGCATGGCTTGCTATATAAATTATATAACTACAAAATTATAAAATTCTCTTAATATATAAAAGTGAATGCATGTATGTCTGTGTGTGTGTATGTTCCAAGTTGTAGGTCACAGTTTGGCACCTAATTAGCTGGGGTTTTGCGTAGGGGGCACATATTTTCAAGGAGAAGGTCATAAGCTATGTGATTTTTATTTTTTATTTCTTTAAGCAGTTTTATGAAGTTCAACTTGAAATATCTTCTGAATTGCTTCAATCTAACAATTTGAGTGAATCAAGATTCCTGGGCCCACTGAAGATTGTCAGTGTCTTTTTAAAGCATGTAATCCAAAATATAGTGAATTAATGTGATTGTATTTATATTGGGTATAAATATACCCGAGTAAAACCGGGTTCTACTGCTAATAAAATGATAAATGTATAAAGATTAATTAAATTGCATGTATTGATGGATCTTACGAGTATTAAGTGTTGCTGATTGTATAGCCAACTAAAATCAGTAGATTTAGTTGCCACCGTCCAATACATTAAAGCTTGGGATGGGCTTAAAGTAAACTGGGTTTACACAAAATGTTGGATATGAAGTAGAGTTTAAGTTTGTCGTCGTTGTTATCGTCGTCGTTGTAGTTGTTGTTATTGTTGCTGTTGTTGTTTATCTCCAGGTCAGCCCCGAACGAGCAGATCTCTGATGAAAATCTTTTCAGCCGGCACGATTTAATCTTTTTTTCCCGATATAGTGTATCTAGGACTACATTATTCAATGTACCCTCACTTTCTTTGACACTGTAGGAAGTGATGTTAGGGAGATGTGGCTGCTATTTCTATTCAGGTCCATTGACGACTTAGAAGGTCCCTCGTTGTCTCGAAATCTCTCATTGGGTTTGTTGCAACGTGCCAGTGCTCCACAAACCTACAGACGACAGTGTATTAACTATGGGAGACGTAACAGCCAGACTGCGTAGGGAAAGCGATTACGTATAAGCTTCCTCGTAGGTTTCAGTGGATGTATTATAGTGCGTTATACAACATGCTCTATGATATGGAGATTAAATTGATGTTCATGCGTCACTTTAATCCCAAATGACTGTTTTTCTGAAAGAAAATAATCTTGAATTTGTTAAAAAAAAGTACTTATTGTTATAATATTAGTATTGTTGTCATTTTCTTTTTCAAAGTTCTTTTTTGTATTAGTTTCATGATACCTACGACAGGAATGCTAATTTGGTACCGAGAAAACTACGTTTGTGTGTGTATATGTATGTATATGATGGAAGTATATTGAGAACAATGAGCCATGGAGTAAAAAGAAAAATAAGAGTGCGATTGTGATTATATGAGTACTTGTGTAAGTGTGTGTGTGTGTACATGTGTATTTGTGTGTGTGTGTGTATGTGTGCGTTACATCATTGTGTTAGCATGTGAGCTAATCTATAGCAAGTTAGCTGAATGTACATTCCATGCATGAGTCGATATCAGGCATGTTCTCAGCTATGAACAAAAACGAAAAATAAAAATAAGAATAAAATAAAAAATAAATAAAAAATAAAATATTGATTAATCGATTCTCTTAACGTTGCACTGATTTCAGTAGTAATAATGACATCATATAAATTCTCTTCTAACAGCTGGTGAAGAAATCACTGTGTGAGAGACAATGCTATAGTTCCCTTACTTACTACCCAGTCTTGCTGTCCGATAAAAATCCACCAATCTGATGTCGGCATTAAGATAAAAAAGGTTTTATTGAAATTAAACTAATGTAAAAACGAAAATAAAGAGAGAATGTTATAGACCGAGTGTAGTCTGGTTTGGAGTATTCAATTCAATCCAATCTAAATATCTTTAATGTGAATGATCGGATCGAAATGTGTACACAACAATGGATAAATTATTAATATTTGAGATAATATTATTAAAGTTGGCGGTGAATTGGCAAAATCATAAAAGTGTCAGACAGAATATCTTACGGTATTTGCTTCGTCTTTTCGCACTCAGAGTTCATATCCTGCCGGGGTCAACTTTACCATTCGTCTTTTCGGATTCGATAAGTAAAGTACCAGCCCAAGGCGGAATTGTTAGAACGCCAGACGAGATTCCTCGTGGTATTTGTTCCGGCTCTTTGCGTTCTAAGTTCAAATTACACCTAGGTACCGATGGCGAAGTTAAATCACTCGACCACGGGATCACCCCATACAAACCGCAATTATCCAGCGTAGACAAGTAGGCCTAAAACTAACGTAGATAAGCTGGCAACGGCATGCTGGGGCTTCATCCAGCAGTGGATCGAAAACGGCTGAATGGGAGAGAATTAAGTGTTTTATTATACGCACAGAAAGTTTCCTTCTGCGATTTGCAAGACAACGGAAATATCAATATTTCAAAGTGGCACATGGCCACAAATTTATGGAGCATTGAGAAGGAATGAAAGAAGAACCTAGAAATAAAATACTAGATATAATAGGGTGTTTTAGTCTGCCACGCTATGGTGTCTTTCACACTCCAGCATTTTAGAAAAAGAAAGAAAGAAATATTGAATTTCAGCATTGGGGAAAGATCACAAATTTGTAGTAAATTTCTGCTACATATTTTATCGATCGAGAAAGGATTTTAATCAAGGACCTTCTGTCTTTGTGCTATCAGATCAATGAATGTTTCCTGGTGACTTCCTTCACAAGTATTATGTGCACATGAAGGAAGTCACTGGGGACGTTCATAGATCTGACAACCTCCGTGGTAGAGTACAGAGGTGGTTTACTGTTACCTTCATCCGGGTTTTTGTCTTTACAAGACACCATCTTGTCAGCTATAACCAATTCTGAGAGAGTGAAAGATATATAGAGAGAGAGAGAGAAGAAAGAAGTACCAACCCCACTAATTGTCTGGTACTTCTTTTATGGAACCCGAAAGGATGAAAGGCAAAGTTTACCTCGGCGCGCAGAAACCAGGAAAAAATTACGCAAGGCATTCTATCCGATGCTCTAACGACTCTGCCAATTCGACTCCGTATTAGGACATGAAATCGCATAACTAAATATCGTTATGTATTTCGTATGGCGTTCTCGTAACTTCTTTTTAACATTTCCACTGAACGAAAGTGCGTATTACTCTCGAGTTTTAACATTTGTTTGTTTGTTTTTACAAATAATTGTTTGTAACATTGGCACAAGGCTAGAACTTTGAGGGGTTGGGAACAGTCAATTTTATCGACCCCAATACTTGACTAGTAATTTAGTACTTTATTTATTGACCCTGAAAGGATGAAAGGCAAAGTTGACATCGGCGGGATTTGAACTCAGAATGTAAAGTGCCATAACTAAATACTGCAATGCATTTTGTCCGATGCTCTAGCAATTCTCCTAATCCCCCGCCATTGTTTTTACAAATAATGAAAACTAAATGTTCACTTTGTTAAGACACCATCTATGACGGATCTGCAATCGATCAGAACTGCATGAATTATCTAGATCCTTGCCCTAACTTTATAATTATCACGGTGTCACAAAGTTCCATGTTTAAATATCCATATCCTTTGTTCATATTATAATGAACGTAATATGCCTGCATACTTATTAATTTGTAAATTATAATGAGACACGCTTATTGAAGGATACTTTTCAGATCAAAGCATTTATGTACAAACACATTTCAAAAATATTACAGATATTTAAAGACGATGGAGTGTCAGGTCAGGATCGGGAGAATGTCGGAAATAACGCTTTGTGGTGTTTAATTACGTCCCTTCGCGTTATGAGTTCGAATATCACTGTGGTCCACTATTCCTTATTTCCTTCCGGAGGTCGATAAAATAAATCCCAATCAAGTACTTGTTCTATTTAATTACACTGTTTCTTCTGTCTGAAATGTATGGCTTTTACCAGTGATAGATATCAAAATATTATGGATATATTATTTAAATATTTAGACTGAATAAGACTTAACATAGCAAATGAGATACATTGGGATAAACGAACTATAATCTTCGAATCAACCGAAATAGATTTGATCAAATAGTAAGATGCAATTAAAATACTAATTAATAAATGAAATCATTTGGATTTGTGTGATTAGGGAATGGCATTCAAGTAATCTATCATTAATAAACTTAATCTATTATGGTAAACTATTATCCCAGTAAATTCATTGCACGATGCCCTTGCACAAGACACTTGATTTTAGAAGCTTCCTTTTATCCCCATGGAGACTAGCTAGCAGTCTGTTAATATACCATGTATTGACATTAGGGAACCACTACGTGGTCACTGGATAAGCCAAATCTCCCGCGTATCACACCCTACTACTTTACAAAAAAGACACGTTGAATAACATGGTCCTTGGTTCCCTGCACATTGGAAAAAGACAGGATTGTCACGGCCGGAAAGCCTTTGATCATAGGTCTGTTCGATTAGGGCTTATATGGGTCTAAGCAACAGCAACACTCTTGTTATCAGTTATTGTAGTTGTTATTTAGCCCCAGATCATAACTCCAGAACAAAGACGTTCTAGCCGTGACCAGCGAGTCTTTTCTTTAGCCATAATGTAACAAGAACTACATTATTCAAATGCATCATTCCTATTTTAAGATAAAAGGGTGTGACTGAAAGGAGCTTTGGTTGCTATTACTAGCAGGTCAAAGGACCACATATAGGCTACCTTTTGGTCTAGTAGGTCCTGTCATCAGTTGAACTATATAGCAGATGGAGCAATGCAAATAGTATTTATCTCTTAAAAGATTCTTTAACAGTTTTTCGAAGTGGGTTGATGATTTTCTTTGAGATATATTCTCTGTGATATTGTGAAGACTTCCTGTGCATACATCTTTAATTATCTTGTTAAGGTCTCTAGCCTGTGAACCATTAAACTCAGTTGTATGAATGTAAATCAAATAAATGTATAAGTCACGCTACGAGCTTTGAAAGAAACCGGAAAGGGGGTAAAAAGAAAAGCTGATATCGTACATTCAATGTTCTCCTAATGAGATATAGAAAGAATGAAAATACATTGAAATGTCCTAATTTTCGTTTCAATAATTGTTCGAGCTTCAGTTGAAGTACCTGAAATGTATTGGACAAAGTAATGTTTTCGCCGCTTGTGCTGGCACATGTTTTGGTATTGTAGGCGACTTGATTTAAAGATCAAATAATTACTGGATGCGGTTGCTCTGATAAGCATAACAGTTTAAAAGTTACTCGTAGAAATATCTGAAATGAACTCAAGTGTCTGAACAAAGGGAAATGTTACGACTTCGTGTATATGAATACGAAGACATTTTCTGAAGCTTTAAAAACTTTCAGAAAATTCTGCCGTTTCTAAAATTACATATACGTATCTGTTTTCTCATACGATATTTGTCAATATTGATAATCACGTAAGCTAGTCAACTTGGAAATAATAGACAATATCCGATTCGTTTACGTAAATAATCTGATTATAACCCAATTAGTAATTACACACGAAATATATGAAGACTAAAACGCTCACACGTTCATTCATCATACAACCTCTTCGATCACAGATGAGTCGACGTCCAATAATATGGACCGATTGATCTGTAAATAAAGTTCCAAGCAAAGTGGTGAATATATGATTACGGAACTTGTTCTGATATGATTAGAGAACTTGTGAATATATGATTAGAGAACTTGTGAATATATGATTAGGGAACTTTTGAATATATGATTGTGAAAATGTTTAAAATGTGGATTGGTAAAAATCCTATAGCACAAAATTAGTAACATGCTTAAACATTTCTCATAGCTAAAAGACAAAAGATGATGATGTTGATGATGATGATGATGACGATGATGGTGATGATGATGATGATGATGATGATAATAATGATGATGATGATGATGATGATGATGATGATGATGATGATGATGATGAAGAATATCATCATCATCATCATCATCATCCTTCTCAACATCAATATCATCAAAATATAATCATCATAGTCGTCGTCATCGTCGTCATCATCACCAATATCATCATCATCATCATCATCAACATAATCATCATTCCTATCATCATCAATATTATCCTCATTATCATC
>JAYRBU010000758.1:4841484-4854614 GCA_036023795.1 Vulcanoctopus hydrothermalis
TATGATAAATTCGAATAGTACGAATTCAATCACCATATTTTGTATGCTATGATAAATTCGAATAGTACGAATTCAATTTGTACAAGGATTTTTATAGGATTTACTATTCGTACTGACTGATACTTGCTTGTTGCTTCAATCAAAAACTGAAACCGTGTCACTGACTCGCTTATTTCACAGATAATTTGTTGTTCTGCAGCACTCGCTAATGATTTGATAAATACGGGGAAAAGGAAGACTGTGATGTGTATGTATTTACCCAAATCATTAATGGCGTAATTGAAGTGAACTTGATTCAAACTAGAATCGAAATCATAGCGAAGAGTCGGTTCGCCGAGAGCTTTTCTCTTGGCCTTGATAAATATTGGGAGAACATTAAATTTTTAGGCGCCCTTCTGTAAATCTGAAAAGGCTCATTACAAATAAGTCGCCATTTACAACACTACCCCTTCCACCACCATTAGTAAACTAACCTTCATTGGTAATGTTATTTAGATTAGCAAATTCTAGTTGGTCGCAGGCAAGTTGCCCCACTTGCACTCGTTGGCATCGTTATATGGTTCTAGAAGACAAACTGTCTGGCCCTTAGATGAAGAACTACATATGATTACTTCAATTGGTATTTTACCTTTGGATCCTCGCTGACACTCCATGCCAGAATGTACCTATTTACGTTTGTTGACCAGCTTGGCGGAAGTAAGGGCGGGGATATAAACAGGTGAATGGGTGCACACTGACTGACTGGTTGACTGGCTGGTTGGCTGGGTGGTTGGCTGACTGGCTGGCTGGGTGGTTGGTTGGCTGGCTGGCTGGTTGGCTGGCTGGCTGGCTGGCTGGCTGTGTTATTAGTAGAACAGATGTAGAAAGAAGAAATGTAGAGAAACGAGAGGAAATAAATTAAAAGTAGATGAAGCGAAAAGAAAAAAAAGAAGAGAGAATGTTGAAAAAGAAGAAGAAGAAGAAGAAGAAGAAGAGAAGGAAGAGATGAAGAAAAGTGTTTTCATTAGAGAAATATCCTAAAGTTAAAGGTGTGGTGGTAGTGTCGAAGTAAGCTACCATTAAGTAGTTCCTACAATTTGGTTTCAATTCCAATTTGTAGCTATCTTTTTCACTTACAAATCCCATTTCACTCTCCCCTAAAATACCTTTTTGTAATGATTCTTTAAAGACATAATTTGGGGCTTTAAGGCTTTGTAGCGTCCATGATCTTTTCAGGACCCCTGAGATTAGTGGTGGAGGAGAGAGAGAGAGAGAGGAAGAACCTACGACTCACTGGTTGCTACTAACCGCTACTTCGAGCCCTGTTCCCTGTTAAGTAGTCCAGACTAGAAGGCAGTGGTCACAGGTGAATTTGCCAGTAAATAGAGCAGTCTTCCGAGGCGTTACTCATAGACCGAGCCCCTGTTGTGTCTAGCGGCGAACCTCTATACTGGAAGATCTGATCGGAATACTTGTAACAGAGAGGACTCTTGTTCACCAGTGAATCTTTCGTAATTCTGCAGTAGTGGATGGTCGTTAAGGATTATTGTCGTGCCCTCAGTTAGAGAGAAAAGTGATACGATGCTAGAGGAGGAGGAAGAGGATAGAAAATAATGTTTCCTACTTCTTAGTTTCTCAATAGATGCTTAACCCTTTCGGTACGGGAGTCGTCAATAAGAGATTTGAGATTTTTGCATGCATAGCCGGGAGTCGTCAATAAGCGATTCTGCGCATTTGTGATGTTTTGATTGGCTTACTGGGGTATACACATTGTTTTGCGTACCGAAAGGGTTAAAAAAATCTCAAATATAAATCTCATTATAATATGAATGATGTCATGAAATTTCAGCTGGTCATTACATTACCAATATGATGGATTCTATATTGGCTTCAACAATGAGTGTTTCATTGTTCAATCAATGGAATGGTCTGTTCATTGAGTTAACGTGTAAGTGGCTGAGTATTCCACAGACATGTGTACCATTAACGTAATTCTTCAGTCGAATCAGCATGACACAGTGTGACAAGGCTGGACCTTTGAATTATAGGTACAATCAATCCAACGGGCTTCTGCACAGTTTCTGTCTACCAAGATTCACTCACAAGGCTTGGGTTAACCAGAGGCTATGGTAAAGACACTTGCCAAAGTTGTCATGCAGTGGGATCGAACCCGGGACCTAGTGATTGCGAAGCAAGTTTCTTAACCATTTGGCCATGCTGCATCCACAGATGATGCTCACTACATTAAATATGTTAACACTATCTTAACTATTGTTTTTTCACGCTGATGGCGTCTATCATTAATTAACATCAGTGATATATATTTTTTTATATATGATAATTTTTCACACTTATTCTTGTACAACATTGTACATCTAATTAGTAATTCCCTCATCACTACTTCAGCAAATACACTGAAGCCTATGCTTTGCTGAGGAGGTCTAATAAGACTTA
This sequence comes from Vulcanoctopus hydrothermalis, assembly GCA_036023795.1. Classification (NCBI taxonomy): domain Eukaryota; kingdom Metazoa; phylum Mollusca; class Cephalopoda; order Octopoda; family Octopodidae; genus Vulcanoctopus; species Vulcanoctopus hydrothermalis. The sequence continues at coordinate 4,843,918 of JAYRBU010000758.1, forward strand.
AACATGCCTGGAGTTGTCTCCCATACTTGTTGAAATGATTAAAATAATATCAGTCATTGAGGTAATGTTGTCTTTTACTCACCACGTAAGTATTTCTAATTAGATTTTTAGTGATCACTCCATTAATGTTCATCATTTCATCATTTTTACATCCGTGTTTCCATGCTGGCATGGGTTGGACGGAGATTTTTGCGGCAGTATTTTATGGCTGGATGCCCTTCCTGTCACTGACCATACTTATTATTTTAAGTGTGGGAATTATACCACCAAACCGCAAAGTGGCTGGATATTTTGTTTTATGGAGAATGTAAACAAACGTCACTGCTGGGTGAGCGATGACAAGTGCACGCATGTACACACACACACACACACTCAGACAAACACACATACACACCCACATACACACACCCACACAAGCACACCCACACACACATAAATATATTAAATATGTATATCTATATACATATGTGTGTGCTTCCCGTCCAACCCATGCAAGCATGGAAAAGCTGACATAAAATGATGATGATATGTGTGTGTGTGTGTTTGTGTATGTGAGTGTTTGTATTTAATTAAAATTATGTGTATCAAGAATTTACCAAAGGTAGACTGATAAATATCTTTTAATGTAATCATTGTATTCTTGCAGGAAAATGGTTTCTTTACTGCTCTCCAATATGCTCACAAACGTAAAATGATTTTCCATGTTTCTACTGGTAGTGAGGAGCTTGAGTATGTAAACTTGCTTCTTTTTTTTAAATATATTATCAATGTATATTAAATCTTTCATAAGCTAAACAACGTCTATGGTCACCAGGTCTGTAGATGTCAGCAGTAATACACTTGGGGAACTTGGTGATCCTGTCCATTGACCTTTAGAGAGGTTCCTCAGCCCAGCATCGTATGAGTGTCACCATTGGTGAAGAGCTAACTCTTTCACCGAGACTACACATCCACTTCCCATTACTTCCCATAGTTTCACCTGTAACCCTAGGCTGGGTGGCTGCCAGGTACTATGTCTTGCCAAAGGGCAGCCAGTGTTTGGTCCAGGGCAACTTATTTCCTTATTCACTGCTAACCCCTATATCTAGAGGTCGTTACCCTATCCTCGAATGCGAGGAACAGCTGTGCATGTGTGCATGCTTTCACATTAATGGTCAGATCACTGTATACATTTTTGATTTCTTATTCTTTTATTCTTTTACTTGTTTCGGTCATCTGACTGCGGCCATGCTGGGGCACCACCTTGTAGGGTTTTTAGTCGATCAGATTGACCCCCAGTACTTATTTTAAGTCTGGTACTTATTCTATCGGTCTCTTAGCCGAGCCGCTAAGTTACAGGATATGAACAAACACAAACACACACACATATACATATATATACGACGGGCTTCTTCAGTTTCTGTCTACCAAATTCACTCACAAAGCATTGGTCGGCCTGAGGCTATAGTAGAAGACACTTCCCCAAGGTGTCATGCAGTGGGACTGAACCCGAAACCATGTGGTTGCGAAGCAAACTCCTTAACCACACAACCATGCATGCACCTATATATACATGACAGGCTTCTGTACAGTTTCCATCTATCAATTTCACTCACAAGGTTATATTTCGTAAAATAGCTAACTTTTTCATTATTTAACCCTTTTGTTACCAAACCGCCTGAAATCCCCCTTGTTTCTATGATACAAAAAATTTTGTTTTAAAGTGTTTATATTTAAATTTAAGCCTTCCATTATAATTTTATGTAAGAATTTTTTGTTAAGTCATGTTCCAAACACATACTTAATAACCTGAAAGTTTGTTACTTTACTAAATCCTTCCAAATTCTTTAAAAACCATAGGTAGTGCATTTTATTAGAAATATGGCAACGAAAGGGTTAAGCTGGTGTTTGGAAATTAACAAATTATGATGGAAGGAAGCTTTTAATTTAGATGTGAACAATTTAAAATGAATGAGCTTGTGTGATAGAACCAAAGATAGTCTCAGACAGGTTGGTATCTTTTATTCATTTATAAACATTCAGTTTTCCCTGATTACTCAAGACAAGTGACTTTTCAGCAGAGTCAGCAAAGCACACCCTTTCGTTACCATATTTCTAATGAAGTACATTGCCTATAATTTTCAATATATTTTGAAAATAATGAAGAGTTTGGAGGGATTTAGTATTCAGTTGGTGTTTGGAACATAACTTAACAAAAAGTTTTTACATAAAATTATAATGGAAGGTTTGAATTTAAATATGAACTCTTTAAAACAAATGGTTTTTTATCATTAGAACCAGAGGCGGTTTGGTATCACAATGAAATCTAAACTATGATATTTGCTTAAAATATAATTTAAACTAAATATATTTTATTAATGTTAACATTAAAATTAAAGCAATAATATATTTTTGCTAAAGACTTATAATTTAATTAAATGTAAATAGGATTTTATAATGCTTAATCAATCTGTGCCTATATTTCTAATGAAATACACTTCTTATTATGCATTTCAATTAATTTGGAAAAATAATCCAGAATTTGATGGGATTTAATAAAATAACTCACTTTGTCATTATTAAGCTGGTGTTTGGAACATAATTTAGGAAATTCTTACACAAAATTATGACAGAAGATTTTAATTTAAATATGCACATTTTTATATCAAAGAGTTAGAAGCCGGTTGGTATCAAAGGAATTAAGATAAAGCTAAAATTATGTTTATTGTCAAATTAAAGCATTTCCTTCTATTATATTTCATTTTTTTTACAGTGGAAAATACAGGAAAAATAATAATTTCTTTTAGTCAATTTTATGAAAAAGGAAAATGAAGTGGAAAAATATTTTGAGACTAGAATTCGCTTAAAAATTACAACATTCTGGTCAAGCTGTGACACATGGTTTACAAAGAGTTTTTGTATCTCCAAAATTGAAAAATGATGTGGCACAGGTGAAATTTAGGAATTAAAAAGCAAACTTTAATCATTTCTAAACAAATTTCAATAATTAGTCTTTTAATAATTCATTTCTTTTCTTTGGAATTTTCCTTCAATTATTATAAATATTTTCTTTTCTTTTAATAAAATTGATTGCTTGCAAATAAGAAACTAAAAAAAAAAGAAATTATAATGCTCAAGTAAAATAGAATTACTAGCATTTAAAAAAAAAAAAATCATATTTAGTTTTCGGAGTTGTACTTGTTGTGTAAGAGACTTGATTTGAGATCTTCTTTGGAAACTGAAGCAATTATATTGTGGAAGAGTTACAATTATTTAAAACACACACACACACACACATATGTTACATTCATTTTTGTTTTATTCCTTGATAGTATTATATATACTATAAAACAGTGATTCCCAAAGTTGGTGCTACCACCCACATGGGATGCTGGAAGACTCAAGAGAGGTGCTGGAAAGCAAGAGAATGGTAGAGGACACTGGAAGGCAAGGAGTGATGCAGGAAGCAATGGACAAAGAATACAAATTAGTAGTTGCTCATAAAATTGTCACCTGTGTTAAGTGCAGAGATAGCATGACCTTATTTAATGAATAATATAAAAAATAAATAATAATACTTAAATCTATAATATATTTTTTATAGATATAACGATGGCAGAACCAAAGAAGAAATACTGGCAGTACAGTATAAGCTAGTTAAGATATGACTTTACTCTGTCACCTACAAACAAAACTATTACCAATGTGCTTGATTTACCAAAAAGTGTTTTTCCAATGAATCTATGAAACCTTCAAGATTAGAAGAGCACTTCAAGGCCCATTTAGAAGAACACTTCAAGACCCATTTAGAAGAACACTTCAAGGCCCATTTTGCCAACAGCCAATGTTGTCAAGAATGTTTTCATCTGCATCAGTGCAAGAAAATAATGGGTTATGCACCTCTTACAAAATTTAATTACTGACTGCCAAATTCAGAAACCACATACTATTGGCTAAGAATTGATCCTACCAGCTGTTATGGGTCTTGTGTACCATGTTGAACAAGCAAGCAATTGACTTATCAATAAAATTCCTTTGAGCAATAATACCATACAATAATGAATTGATGAAATGAGCAAGGATGTGGAAGACACATTGAGCAATTTTTTGAGAACTGCCCAATTTTCATTATACCTGGATGAATCAATTCTGTCAGGGAATGAAGCGTTACTATTAGCTTACATTCAGTTTATAAAGAAGAGAAAAAACAATTCAGTTATTATTTGCAGACATTTAGTAACAGATACTAAAGAAGAGTTGATATTTCTTGTTGGGGAAGAGATTTTTAAAGATAAAGAGATTTCTCTTACAAATATAATGACAACTGCAACTGATGGAGCTCCATTAATGGTGGGCGGCCAGCATGGATTCATTGCACGCTTAAAAAAGTAAGTGCTGAATGTATTGCATGATTCATTGACAACATTTAGCTGCAAAAACCGTTAGTGATTAGCTTGCATCACTCATTGCAATATGTCATTACAGCGATACACAAAATTAGAAACAATTCTCTCAATGATAAATTATTCAAACATTTGTGTGAACAAAGCAATGAATTTAATCACTTGCTATTCCACACTGAAATTTGCTGGTTGTCAAAGAGTATCTGTCTGAGCTGTTTTTATAGTCTTTTTGAGACAGATTTAGAATTCTTTGAAAACAGATGTTTTCATGCAAAACACCCTGAAGAATTTTAAAAGTGACATACCTTATATATTAGATTTATATTTCAAGTTTAATTGAATGAATTTACAGCTGCAAGGAGATGAACTGTATTTAATTAAAACAAAGACTGTTATATGTGCATTTGATTCAAAGCTTATTCTGTTCAAATAGAACGTGGAATGTGGAGAACTTTACTAGTTTCTGAGCCTCCCTGTACTCAAGGAAATATGATGATGTTCAGGTCTACTGTCATCATTTGGAAGCATTACATAAGGACTTCTACGAAAGATTTGAAGATATTCCCCACTATGAAAATTCCAGATTTGGTTTTAGACCCATTTTCAAATCTTACGGAAATAGAAATGCAATTACACAAAGAATTGATTGAATTAAAATCCAATAAACAGTTGAAGCTCAAATTTAAGAATAGATACCATCATTTCTGGTTGCAACACCAAATTGCAAATCTTTTCCCTGGATTATGGGCCATTGTGAAAAAGTTGCTAATTGCAAAGTTGCTAATTGCAAAGTTGCTAATTCCATTGTCATATTTAATTGGATACGGATTTAGTGCAATTATGAACCTTTTGACAAAACATAAAAACAAACTACAAATAGTCAAATGGAGTAATTTTAGGATGCTGTACTAATATGAGCCAGATGTGGAAAAATTAGTCTCATCATATCAGGTCCATCTTTCACGTTAATAATTCATTATTAATAATTCGTTAATAATAATAGGCGCAGATGGCTGTGTGGTTAAGGAGTTCGCTTCGCAACCGCATGGTTTCAGGTTCAGTCCCACTGCATGGCACCTTGGGTAAGTGTCTTCTACTATAGCCTCGGGCCGACCAATGCCTTGTGAGTGGATTTGGTAGACGGAAACTGTAGAAGCCCGTCATATATATATATATGTATATATGTGTGTGCGTTTGTCTTCGTATCTGTTAGTTTACCTCCCGTAACTTAGCGGTTCGGCTTAGAGATCGATAAGATAAGTACCAGACCCAAAAGTACTGGGATCGATCTAATTAACTTCAAGGTGGTGCCCCAGCACGGCCGCAGTCCAATGACTGAAACAAGTAAAAGAGTAAATATACATACATATGTGTGTGTAAATTGTAAGAAATTGTCAAATAATACAATTTGAATCTGAAGCTTTCCCTTCAACCTTAAAGATAATAATAACTAAAGGTTACCCAAATGTCATCAGATTTCTACAACCCAGTCTAAAGAGAATCTACCCTTTTCTACCAACCATTACTACAATGGCCTCTGCTCCTCGGAGTTAGGCCAGCCGACACACTCATCTCTCCCACCTCTTGCTATCCACACTACACCTCACCTATCAAATCTACATTCACCACTTTTCCAATCCTTTACCTCCAGAGTGTATTCCCTCACCAATTCCCTCCCTGCCCATGTTTTTCCCTGTAGCCGTCCACTTACAGTTGTTCGAGGTGAATGAACATAACTGCATTGATCTCACCAATTTCAGAGAGGCCTGTGAAGAAGATCATGGGCAGAGTGTTTTACCTCTGACTAATCCATTGAACAAAAATATACAAAAATAGAATAAAGAAGCTAGAACTGCAAACTGCTATAAAATTGTAGAACTCTTCATACAACTAACCTTGTTCACAAGAAAATTGTGTGAACACTTTAACCCTTTCGTTACCATATTTCTAATGAAATGCACTGTCTATGTATTTCAATTAATTTTGAAAATAATCAAGAATTTGGAGGGATTACGTAAAATAACTAACTTTCTTGTTATTAATTTGGTGTTTGGAACATAACTTAGCAAAAAATTCTTAGATAAAATTATAATGGAAGGTTTAAATTTAAATATGAACACTTTAAAACAAATGGTTTTTTTAATCATAGAACCATGGGCCGGTTTCAGGCAGCTTGGTATCAAAAGGGTTAACTCTTCAGCATTTCAAGTGAAACATACTGAATCTACATAAACCATTACTTATACCACCAATAAATATACCATGTAGCTAGATAAAGCATGTTGGCCCCATGGATCAGATAAGCCCGCTCCTCTTCCCTCATGCAGAACAAAATCTCCAATTTAGGTTCAATTCCCAGTCATATATGTCTTACCCACTTTACTAAGACACCTTGGAAAAGACTTAAACATCTTGATCCCTGTTCTTTGTGGAATCAAAGAGAATTATTTCATCTATTTATCAATACCACTGATCTACAAAGATCAAACAATTGATTGTTTATAGAACTAGTAGAAGGGGTAATTTATTTATTTATTTATTTATGTATTTAATACATTGACAGACACTTTCTCTCACTTACGCAAACACAGACATACCCATACCTACACAAACACACTCTCACACTTTCATGCAATTCATTCACACATGCTTAATGCTACATTATCAAAGAGATGATAGTTATTTTATCTCTTAATTGCTACCAAAACAGGAAGTAGTGAAGTAGAGTACATTTTTTTTTTAAATTCTTTTTTTTTTCGATGGGGGAGTTTTGTTTGTGTGTTTCTTTATGAAGAACCACAATACTGGAATGTAACGGAAAAAAAAAACTGAAAAAAAAAAAACTTAAAAAAAACCAAAAACAATGCATGCATCCAACAGAAAATAGACAAAGAATAGATTTATTCAAAGAATTAAAGCAAAAGACGTCTGGGCAGAATTTAAAAAAAAACAACTCTTTGCTATTGTGCTGATGGAATCTATATCTGATTATCAACTGTACAAGATTTAAAAGATAGGTGAGAGAGGAGGGGGGAAAAATAACTGCTTCATCTAACAACTGCAGAATTCTATTTAAAAATTTATCTCGTTTAAGGAAAGTGATAGTGAAAGTACAAACATGGGTTATAGAGTGCATTATATGTTGGTTCTACTTCTAGCTTGTGGTGGTGCTATAGAACTCACCCCATAACCTATGATGTCGAATTTTGTGGAGACCCGGATTAGGGCCGTTTACTTTTTCTTTATGTAAATAATGTCTGTTGGGATTGTTTTTAACTTCAAAAGAAAATTTGTTATCCATTCCAGCTGAAAGATTACATAAAAAAAAGAAATTAAATATATCATTAACAAATCAAATCCAGTTAATTTACATTCTAGGACTGAAGAATAGGTTTGAAAGTCTACTGGAAAAGCTTACATATTAAACAATATTGGATTAGGAGAGAGAGAAAAAAAAGAAAATACAAAATATATGTAAAAAAATACAAAATATGTATTAAAAAAACACTAAATATGTAAAAAAAAAAGCTGTATTTTATTTGTAAAAACAATAAGATTATTGGAAAGCAACAAAAACGATACAACACCTAAAGTGGTACGTTAGCTGTGTGGCTAATGTGCAAAGCTTCTAATCATATGGTCCCCGTGTTCAAACTTTACTGCATCCCAAATTTGCAGCATCAGACTTCTTCACTGAGAGAAAAGACTGTAGCATCAATGATGGCAATGACCATTCATAACCAGTATGAACAGAATACAAGAATTGTGTTTTGACCTTGGTTAAGATACATAACTCTGTTTGCATAGCTACATGCCTTGTTCTATGAGACAGGAGTCCATTAGCATATAACATATCCACTGAGAAATATACTGAAGTGAAATAGCTGAGTGGGAGTGGAATTTGACTAACAGCTCATAGGCCTTGAGTTCAAATCCACGGGGAGTTTTGTTATTGTCTCTACTACACTGTGTACTTAATTTCACATTGCTGCATCCCACTTAAATATTGACAATAAACACCAGATCATCTGGCAATGCTATGTAACATAGATAAACACTCTATCCAAAAGGAAATACATTTCCCCATCTGTTTAATGCCAAGGAACAGTAGGAAACATTTACATTTAGTCAATAACAGAAGTGTATTATGTAAACAATAGGAAGTAATATACCATCCATTTCTGTCTCCTGAATGACATAACTTTTGCAAAGTGTCAGAGACATGAAAAGAGATATTTTAGTTCATTGCAGTTGGTATATCTTGTTTGTAGCTCAATTGCTGATAAATTTGTATACACACCAAGCTACTTCTGGTATCACGTCATGGTATTGAGCAAGCCAGTCAAGTGAACGGATTTCTCTTGTAGTCTGAGCTATTCTGAGACAACTGAATATATCAACACATGCCTTATTTATGTCTCTTATTTGAGAATCATAGACTTGACTAGATTTCTAAATTGCATATTATAATGTTACAATTGGTTAAAAGAAATACCTTTGAGGAAAAGTTAATTTAAAAAATCTAACTTTAAAAAAAAATAATGTTCAAACATAAAAAAAAAATGTAAAACCTAATTTTTTTTAATCGTTCTGTACTGAAAGTAGTTGACATGTTCAATGGATTGATAAAGAATGGTATTATTGTTCACTTTATTGAGTAGTTATATATAAGTATCAGAAGCATCATGATGTATGACAATCAAATATAGCATTGAATGTGAAATGTAACCTAGTGAGAATCCCAAATAGTTAAGTGCTGATATGAATATGTAATGCAAATGCTCAGAAACAGAACTTTTAAAACAGTGTGCTAACCAGCCAAAAGCAGAATGCTCACAACTGCAGTGCTCTGTACGGGTAATCTTTATCTTCAGTCGAATAGCAGTCACATCACACCACGCCATGTGCTAGAGCAAACATATTTTTAGTACACTTGTTGATTTGTTGCAAGTTGAACAATTAAAGATTTGTTGTCGTTTCAAATTGCCAGAGTCACTTAAATGTTGATTGTCCTTTTTGATTGGAAGGGTGATTTTGATCATGAGATTATTCCACGTGGTCAGATGATCAACGAAGAGTTTTACTTGGATATCTTGGAGTGCTTGAGAGAGGCACTGCGTAGGAAGAGACCTGGGGTATGGACAAGCAAAACCTGGATGCTGCACCACAACAACGCACCTGCTCAGGTGTCACTCCTTATCTGTCACTTTTTGGCAAATCATAAGAGGAATCTCACCCCAACCAGCCACCCTACTCTCTGGATTTGGCACCTGCAGCCTTTTTTTTTTGTTCCCAAAGTTGAAACCCATCCTGAAAGGTTGCTGATTTCAGGCGACAGAATAGATTGAAGTACATTTGCTCCAAGAACTGCACACTACCCAGTAAACTAAGTTACTTCATAGAGGCTCCCTAGTTGGCTGATGAATAGAATGTTTTGAAATACTGCATTCTATTATCAGTTTTCTTTCTTTACAGCATGTTTTTGCATTTATACGAATGTAAGAAATTTTATTTACTTAACTCTGGTAATTATAAATGATATCGAGGTTCAATTAATATTTAGTTTACTAACCATTATTTCAAATACTTATTAGTCCTGTATACCTTTACACCAATAATGTTTAGTTTGATATTACTTGTAATGCTTATCTGCCCTCCAGAAAAGCTTAATATTTATAGTAAAGTTTCATACATAAAAGCTGATCAATTAATTCATTTAACCATTTTGATAGCAAACTGCCTGAAACTGCCCCTGGACGTACGATAAAAAAAACCCCATCTGTTTTAAAGCATTCATATTTAAATTTAAACCTTTCATAATCATTTTATGTAAGAACATTGTTAAGTTATGTTCCAAACACCAACTTAGCAAGAAAATTGTTTTACTAAATTCCTCCAAATTCTTGATTATTTTCAAAATTAATTGAAATCATAGGCAGTAGAAATATGGTAATGAAATGGTTAAAAATATGAAAATTAGAAATATGGGAATGAAATGGTTAAATTGAATTTTCAGGTTGATCAAAATCAGATCTGACATTTCAGTTCAGCAATCTATTTCGAATGATTTGAAAAGCAAAATACACAAAGTGCATCCATACTCGGTAGTTATACTGCTGTTGAAATGGCCAATATTAAAGCATTTCTATGAGCCTCTGCATGCGAACAGAGGATGGCTATAGCGATTGACTGGGTTTTGCGACTGGCGACAAAAGATAAGTGTATTCTGTGGGTGGAGGACAGTCGTCTCTCTGACCTGGACTTTGCTGACGACATTGCAGCCATGTCTGACACGATTGCAGGTTTACAAGACCT
>JAYRBU010000758.1:5961611-5972044 GCA_036023795.1 Vulcanoctopus hydrothermalis
TGCGCATATATATATATATATATATATAGATATATATATATATATATATATAAATTTTATTTTTTATTTTCAGCTATAAGTCCGAAGTTTTAGGCAGTGATCCAAGTGTTAATCAACTTGTACGTATGTTGATAGTGTTTGTCTGCAGCCCCACTTACTTCAACAATCCATATCTGGTTGCTAAGCTTGTTGAAGTCCTTTTTGTGATCAGCCCTAATTTTCAGCCTCGTACTGCTAAACTCAGTGAGATGTTATTGTCTCACCCACTTGCCCTCAACTATATGGTTCCTGCTTTGATGCAGTTCTATACTGGTAAGTTCAAACAACACTTAACTGTACTTCTCGCATACCTGGGTAGGTGCTGCTACTACACACACACACACAACTATTCTGCTTACGTACCTGAGTAGGTGCTGCTGTTAAATGTACATGACTGTACTGCTCACATACCTGGGTAGGTGCTGCTACTACACACACACACACACACATGACTATACTGCTTACGTACCTGGGTAGGTGCTGCTATTCACATGAATGTATGACTATACTGCCCTCATCTGGGTAGGTACTGCTGCTACACACATGACTATACTACTCACATACTTGGGTAGGTGCTGCTACTACACCACACACACATAACTATGCTACTAACATATTTGGGTAGGTACTACTACTACTACACACATGATTATACTAACATACCTGGGTAGGTGCTGCTACTACACACACACATAACTATTCTACTCACATACTTGAGTAGGTACTACTACTACACACATGACTATACTAACATACCTGGGTAGGTACTGCTACAACACACACCCATGATTATACTTCTCACATACTTGGGTAGGTGCTGCTACTACACACATACACACATGACTATTCTTCTCACATACCTGGGTAGGTGCTGCTACTACACACACATGACTATATTTCTACATACCTGGGTAGGTGCTGCTGCTACACACACATGACTATACTTCTACATACCTGGGTAGGTGCTGCTACTACACACACACATGACTATACTTCGCAATTGCCTGGGTAGGTGCTGTTGCTACACATACATGACTGTACTGCTCACACACTTGGGTAGGTACTGCTACTACATTCGTTACTATACTGTTTACCTACCTGGGTAGGTGTTGTAAATGTACCAGATGTCTAATCTACCAGTAATTGTATCCATTATGGTGTTCATTTGTGTACAGTACAACGAACATAGTGTCTTCACCAGATTGTGTGAATAAAAGCATTGCCTGGTTTAAAATATATAGACTAGGCTCACTTACACTTTGAAAATCTCTTAATATTCTTTATCTCACTCAATAGCTATGGAAACATATCAAAGCAGACAGTTTCAACTGGCATAAGATAACCATAGGTTCAAATTCTTGGAAAATAGAAATATTATGTGTTGTTGTTTAGCCCCAGGTCAGCTATGATTAAGCAGACCTATATTGAAAGGTGTTCCATTTGTAACCATCTTCTCTCCTTTTTTGCCCCAGACATAGTGTATCTAATGTGTCCTTCATTTTTTTAAGACAGTAGAGTACGTGATTTGAGGGAAATTTGACTGCTATTTCTAGCAGGTTGAGAGACCATGTAATGGTTTCCCTGGGCTCAAAAATATATATTTTAACTGTTTATGAATTAGATGTAAAGAATGAAATAAAATAGGTGATTATTTTTTTAAATTTGTATATTTATATCTGAGTTGTCTAACAAGTGGATGTCCTTTATCCCACTATGTACTTGATGATGGAATGATAGTGACATCTAGTTTTCTTTGTCAGAGACGTTATGGCAGGCAGAAAAGCGTGTATCTGTATATTGTTGTTGAGCCCCTGGTCAACCCAGATTGTGCTAACATATGATCAAAGCCATTCCAGATGTGACATTTCCTTCTTTTATTCAGATACAATGTATCTTAAAACTACATTGCACAATGTATCCTTTTTTTCTTAAGACAGGACAGTGTAATTTGAGAGAGAGATTCGTCTGCTATTTCTAGCAGGTTGAATGACCTCCATAGCGGCTCCTTCACTGGCTCTTGTGTGTGTTTATATGTAGTGATTAACTGCTTAAATATGTTCTTAATTGCTTCATATGTCTCTTCAATGTGTCTTGTGTAATGGTAAATCATATTCTTTTGTTAATTCCTTCAGATATTGAAACTACTGGCGCTAGCAGTGAATTCTATGATAAATTCACGATACGTTACCATATTAGTATTATTTTCAAAACCATGTGGATGATTCCATCTCACCAGAAGAAAATAATAGAAGAAGCTCAGTGAGTATTAATTTTACTATTCAGTATCTATCAGATTATACTACTCAGTGAGTATCAGATTATGCTACTCGGTGAGTGTCAGATTATGCTACTCAGTGAGTATCAGTATAGTACATATTGTTGTAGCTACATGTACATTTAAACCTTGCTAACTAGTAAAAGAGAAAGTCAGTGGTATAAAAGTATTTAAAAGAAAAATATAGATTTCAGTATTTTTAACCAATCTTGTAACATTATGAAATATTGAATATTGTTTGTTGATCCACTCTTAAAAGGTTAAAGTAGAAGAGTAAAATGAATCTAATAACTTGGTTAGCTGTAATGTTGTGTTCATTGAGCTACCAATTTATATTTCGGCAACTGGTGTCTCACTAATGAATCTAACTGTTTTGATTGTGTTCTGTCTTCGTAAATAACAGGAAAGGCAAGCAATTTGTGAAGTTTGTCAATATGTTAATGAATGATACAACATTCCTACTCGATGAAAGTTTGGACTGTTTGAAACGGATCCACGAGATGCAAGAATTCCAGGATAACGAAGTGGAATGGGATGCTTTGTCACGGGTATGTACTATCATCATCATCATCATTTTCCTCCTCCTCATTGTACTATTGGTGTAAAATAGATTCATAATATCTTGTACTGCTTCAAATGTACTTCAAAACACCGTGTTGGTCTTTCTAAACCATTAGTTCCACACCTTAACCTATGTCACTCTATTGTCATCAAAAAGTTAGTGACATGCTTTATCTTGTTGTTGTTGTTGTTCTAGCTCCAGGTCAGCTCTGATCCAGCAGACCTATGATCTAAGGTGTTTCAGCCATGACCATCCTGTCTTTTATTCAGACATAAAATATCTTGGACTACATTATCTAATGTGTTCTTTCTTGCTGTTGTTTAGCCTCAGGTCAGCTCTGTTCCAGCAGATTTATGATTTAAGGTGTTCCAGCCATGACCATCCTATCCAATTTTTTTTTTCCAGACGTGGTTTCGGGTTCAGTCCCACTGCGTGGCACCTTAGGCAAGTGTCTTCTACTATAGCCTCGGGCCGACCAATGCCGTGCGAGTGGAATTGGTAGACAGATACTGTAAGAAGTCTGTTGTGTGTGTGTGTGCGCGCGCGCTTGTCACCGCTGAACATTTATCGATTGGCTGGTGAGTTTGTTTATGTCTCTAAATAACAAATGCCCAGCCGTTTGGTAGTTTAGTGGTAGGATTTCCATACTTAATCAGTATGGTTGGTGACAGGAAGGGCACCCGACCGTAAAGTGCTGCCTCAAGAAATCTCCGTCCAACCCATGCTAGCATAGAAACACGGACGTAAAAAACAATGATGATGATGCTGCTAGTAATTTTGATTGGTTACTATTTGTAAACATGTGGCTAAACAGGTTTTAGTAAAACTAACTTTTAAATACGCATCAAAGGTTCTAATGTCAATTGTAAATTTTTTTTGATTTAGGTCAAATTTATTTTCTTTTTACCGTAAAAAAAAATTTTTTTTAAGTAAGCATGGGTGGGATAAGTTTATAAATTTCTATATTTGCACATGAATTAATAAGCAAATACTTTACTGCTGGTTCCCTGGCCTACCACTCAATTTCAGAGTAGCACGAGTTTCCAATTTTAAACTTGTGTGGCCTTGTAATCAGTACTCCAGTACTCCTCAGTCCAGCTCCTTTTATCTCACTTAGTAAAAAAATCAACATTCATTAGTAAGATTTGAAATTTGGGAAAAGCAATGATGATAGTTGTATAACAAAATAAGAGTTTGTCCTTTAGTCTAGTCACTGTTGACTTAAATTGTTTTTCTGACCTATTTTCAGTTATGTTTCCATCACACCTTCATTGATTTTTTTTTTTTTATCATTCAAGTCAATATAGCCTGCACATGCACAAATACACACACACTTTTATTGGGGTGCAGCTTATTGATTAATTGACTTCCTGATAAAACCAAACTAAATATAGCAATTTCTAAAGAATGACTTTTCTGATTTTTGCTATCTTATGTACAGATATATTTATGGGACATAATTACAAATCAATTTTTCTATGATAGGCTAGAGGATTTTGAACCACTCAAATGTGGTTACTATTTTGTGATGGATGGACTGTTTGGGCCGGACAGTGTAGCAAGGTTGACTCAATGATCTATAATTTAGTATCTTAACCCACAATCCCTGTTTTGTGTTTGTATTGTAGTGTCTGTTTTTCTCTGTTTGTGTGATTTCTACAATGTTGTGCAATACTTAGCTTACAACCACCACTGTGCCTTAATATTTAATTGTTAAAAAATTTAGTTTTGTATGCTTTGATTTATAAAAACAAAGAGATAGAGATCTACTGTGTCCAATACACACACACACACACACCTCTTTGAATTGTTAAATCCTTGAAGCTGAGGAGTTTATATCTGCCATTTACTTTCTGCTTTTGTTTTTCTTAATGATCAATTTGTTTACCTTGAGATACATCATTAAAATAATGTTTTCACTTATCTCAACATTAGCTATTAAAAGTTTGTTGTATATGTCAGAATTAACAAAGATTTATATACTTTTTCACTTAATTAGCGGTTACATTTGAGTTGTTGCTTTCTATAGTTAAGATATTTAATTCTCAAATGGCCCAGGTCACCTAGCTGTAAATATGTACTGTGGAATATAACTCAGTTCTCCACTATAAGCAATAGTGGCAGCACTTTATAGTTGATGAATGTTGTGTTAAATTTAAATACTCTTCTGAGTATATACCAAGTTGGTGCAAAAATATTTGTGGCTTTCAACCATCAATTTTAAAGCAGTATATCTCAGCTCAGAATAAATTTTATTAATCAAAATAACTATTAGAATGTAAACATTTTTGCCAACAAGAAGTCTATACCAGTAGCAAAGATATCTAGAATCCTGAAACTGGTGAATGAATTCTTTGAAAGTGTTTTGAGCTGCAGCCTAGTTATTGAAGACCTTTTTTTGTAGGAAGTTATCAAGATGCTTGAAAAGTAGTAGTGTCAGAGAGATACCTGGGGAGTAAGCAGGGCGAGGTATAATTTTGTAGCCCAGTTCTGCAGTCATTTACTAGACGTAGTTGGGCGTTGTCATGGAGAAAAATCGTCCCTTTTCGATTAACTAATGCTGGATGCAAGCATTGCTGTTCTTGTTGCATTTTATTTCCTGGCAATACTTCTCTGCTGTGATGGTTTCACCAGGATTCAAGAAATAGTAGTGGATGCTTCCACCTGTCAACCAGTGACCATAACCTTCTTTTGATGCAGCTTCAGTTTGGGAAAGTGTTTTGATGCTTCACCTCAGTTAAGCCATTGTGCAGAATGCCATTGGTTGTCATATATATTCTATTTTTCATCACATGTCACAATGGATCATTTTTGTTGTGCAAAAGAAGTGCAGAGCAGACTTTGTAACTGATTTTTTGTTTGTTTTGTTTAGCTTGTATGGTACTCATTGGTTGAGTTTTTTTTATTTTCCAATGTGGTGCAAATGTCGAACTAGTGTGTTTGAATGGTCAACATTTAGTTCTTCTGCAACCTCTAGTTGTTTTGCGTGGGTCTACCTCAATTGGTCATTGTTAATCACAGAAGGTCGTCTACAACTTTCTTCATCTTCAAGGCTCTCATCTCCACTGAGAGATCTCCATGGTGCACCTTCATTTTCCTTCAACCACTTGCCCATTCTCAACTTCTGCCCACTGTATCTATAATGGTAATTTGCTCTTCTGAACTCACTGACTGTATACCACTACTAATTCCATCCTTCCCTCTTATCTACTCTCTCGCACTACCACACTAAACACTTTTCTCAATACATTCTCCCCTGACCATCAACTGTCCTATCACTATCACCCCTTTTCCCCAGAAGGCTGTGTTTATCACTCCTGCCTCTAACTGTTGACATACATTTCCATGATTATTGTTTTAATGCACTGTGGCATTCATATTCTTGTGGAATATACAATTGTGCTATGTTATTGGGTTGGTATATGTTAAGACAATAATCTTCTATTGTAGCTGCCGGATTACCAATATTTCAAGATGGTTCTCAAGGCCACCTCATTGATGCATTGACAGCTTCCACTGAAAAACGTACTGACAATAATGGTAAATTTAATTTTTTATTTTTTAGAATTTTTTTTTTATTATAAAGTAATTGCTGACAGCAGTTGGAAAATTCCACCAAATTTATTGGTGCAGAAGATTTCTGCAGCCTTTGTATTTACTGTAGAGATCTGTTGAAATGTAATATTTACTTCTCTACTGTACATTGTTCATACTTTATTGAAAGACAAAGTTTTAGTTATTTCTGTCTCGTCCTATGAGCAATGAATTGAAAACCAATAGATATTTGCCAATAGTGTATGTTCCTTATTTAAAAATTTAGTGACTTGGTAAAGCGCCTCCCCATTAAATAGCAGTAACTGTAAAGTTTAATAAACATTTCTGCAGAAATGTACATATTTCTAAAAGAAAAAAATATATATCTTTGCATGAAAATAATTTTATTGATTTTACTGTAAGCAATGGTGTAGTTTTACACAGAATATGAAGTTGGTGTATTCACTTTTTCTATATTCTTAGTATTGGGAAGGCCATATCAAAAAACTATTTACAAAGAAATATCATCTGACTTTATTTTTTTTTCAATATTTTCTAAAACAAGCAAAAAATAAAGAAAGAAAAAAAATTCTTTGTTGTTTCTTGTTCAATTGAGCAACAGTGGTTTAAATGTTTGTATTTTATAAAAAAATTGAAACTGTTTTTCTCACTGGGGATCATGGATCCTGTAATTAAAGGAATGACCAATTATTTGGTCAGATTTTTACATTGCCATGAAACACCTAACAATGAACTGGTGCTTTTCTATTTTGACCAATTGTTAAACTGCCAGCATGCTAACCAAAGCTACTCTGCTTACGTAATGTTGTCTTGCTGCAACTTGTGTGCAGTAAATAAACCCACGGAGTCAGCAAGTTGTGTGTTCTGCAGGATTTCACCAGGTGAAGTTTTCCTCCTTCATGCCTTCTTCAATGCTACTGTTCTCTCATGCAGTTGTTAGTATTTATCTTCTCATTTGCCTTGTGGTTCTTTCAACTTCCCTATTCTCGTCGATCTTCCCTCTGGTAGTACATAGTACAGATTCTATCGTTACTGAAGAAATGGGTTCTGTTTTGATGGTTCTTGGTAACCTCGGTCTCCATTCTTTCCTACACAATGACCCAAAATATAAGAGAAATGAAACCCAGAAATTGGAAATTTAGGACAGTAGGGTTTTCTAATCTATTTACAAACTTTCCTCCACCACTACGTTTGCATGAATCCTAGATGAATATTATGATTTAATATTACACCTAATTTTCAGCTTAGTTTGTACTGATGAATAATTATTTGTTTATAGGTCAGTTGCGGTTAACAGAAGGTGGCAGCAACCGACTATCTATGAACATCAAAGCAAAAACCCCTGCAACTTTAGAGTCCATTGTCTCTCGTCTTGGAATAGATATAAAAATGGAAAAACCTTCTATGTTCTGCAGACCAGAAGGTGATCAAAGAAAGCAACCACAGAGGTTATCTTTCCCACCAGTCTCTTCACCTATGACACGCTTACCAGGTGAGAAACTTTTTGTGTCTATTGTGAGGATTGTCCATCACCAATGGAACTATACAAGTTTGCTCTTGTTTCACTTTGCGCACATGTCTGGTTGACTCCAAAATTTGCTGAATTGTTCCTGATGTAGACACAGTTTCCCCCCCCCAAAGAAACTAGAATGTCTTTTTCACTGGCATGTCAAGTCTAGCACTTCACCAGTTTAAGCATTAAAAATTATTTCCAATACAGATCCTGTGGTTGCTTGCTTAAAATGATGTGTAAAAAAGTAAAGAAACACAATTAAAAAAAATATACAAAACTTGGATAAATTTTTTAAAAAAAAGCAACTAGTAACTATTTTAGTGTCTTGTAGAATCTCATATTGTGGTGTGATAACCAGAGTATTTTGGTTTCCATTAGCTGTAGTATTTACATCTAGCCATAACCCCTATCCCCGCACTCCTTCCCTCCCAGTAGTCTATCAGTCTTGTACTTTTGTGTCATCACTTTACTTGGATATATTATTTCACTGTAAAAATGGGTTTTCTTCATCAACTCAATATATTTATTTCCTCCGTTTTTAATTAAACTTTGTCGACATCTGCCATTAATCTTAGTGTTTGCCCTGTTTTTTTTTCTTTGTTGATTTTGCAGTTGGTTTAATCTATCAAGTTCACTAATTAAAATATTTTATTTCTTTAATGAGATATTGCCATCCAAAAATATTTTTTTTCTTGATGTCATTAGGTATCTAGAGTACATAAGCTTTCTTTGAATGGAACACAACATATATACTGTTTATTTACATTTTATTCATCTCCTGTTTTGTATAGTGGAAATTAAGTTAATATCTCACATGGAAATAATTCTCTCTCTCTATCTCTCTTTCTCTCACTCTCTCTCTCTCTCTTAATGGATTTAAATGGAAATTAGTTAACAATTTCCATAATTGTGTGTTTGTGTGTGTATCTCTGCACTTGCTGTTAAAATCTCTCAATGGATTGATGTTTCCTCATTCTTACAAATATGAAGAAATAACTTTTGTGTGTTGTGGTCGAATCACATACACTCTCTCTCTTTGATATTTCTATAAAGCAACATTATGATGAAGTCTGAAAGTTTATTAGTAAATATTTTGCTCAAAATCTTGTCTTTTGAATTCTAATAGAACAAAGGCTATATCCTAATTCAGTCATAAGAACATCTTGTGAGGCAAGTAGTTGAACAATTTTGTCCAGTGACATTTTGAAGCAAGTGTATAATTGTCTTCTTGTGGTGTAATAACCAAAACACACAGATAATCTACTTCTCTAGTGATCCTAGTCAATATGTATCCTTGCCGCAAGTATCATCTTGTTATACCCTACAAGACTTTTAAATGTACTTGCTTTACAAAAAGTTTCATACCTAATCAAGAAATTTAAACCCCAACAAATGTCTTTGCTGTCTGTAGAGTATAAAGTGTAGAGTTCACATGATCTAATACTCCTGTACTTCCAGAACCGAAGATGGAACCTATAGTCCCGCGAGTCTCGACAAGTCAGCCTTCCATTATGAAGAAGAGAGGATATGAACAAAGCAATGGTTTGGATGGTAAGTAAACTACTTGATCACCTCACTAGAGAGATAAAGAGATATTTCTATTTTAATTAAAATAATGCTGAGGAGTGCACTCCATCCTCCACCTTCGAGTTTTCTGTCCTTAGTTATTGGTGTGGGATGATCCAGTAAAGTTGTTTAAACACTGATTTCGAATTTTGTTTGTTTTATATGGAAAAAAATTTAATTGCAGAAATATGAACAAGTTGTCACTAGTTGAATTTTTTGCTATCTTAAGTGGGTAAAAATTGCTTGTCAGTAACAATTAGTTTATTAGATTTTTTTAACAATATAATGAATAAAACCTACCAAATATTTTAAACCATAATTTCCCATTCTTGTAAAAAACAATGCTGTAATTCTAATGAACAATAAATAAAATCCCTAAAATTAAAATAAATTAAAAAGTGGGGAGAAAAAGATAAGACAAAATTAAAATCCTAGACAATTAAAACAAAATATTTTAAAAGAGGGTGTCACTTTATTATGATGTATCCTTGTTTATGAACCATTGTTTTGCATGAGTATTAATCAGTGTTTTGGGTTTTCAAACATTTGTATTGTTGGTTATTTGCTATACTTTCTACATGCCATGAACTATAGGTTCAACAAAACCAAATCTGTCAAACTTCTAAACATATTACCTATTTCCTTCGCATGTTCTTTCATTTTGCAACACTTCCCCTATTTAAGCAATGGAATGGAAAGTAATGCCTGTTAAGTTGCAAAATTACATACTGCTACTAAATGATAATAGCATTGGTTTATTGCATAGGTATGGAGTCCAAGATTTGCAGAGGGAGGAAATGGGGATTTCTGGAAGCCATTTGTTTCTAGACAGCACATTACGTGGTTAAAGCTAAGATTCAAAACCAGATTGTGTACTAGTCTTGCCAACAAATTAGTGCCACATTGTGGAACCCAACTACAAC
>JAYRBU010000758.1:8317775-8329295 GCA_036023795.1 Vulcanoctopus hydrothermalis
GTATAGGTTTCCCACAGGCCAATCACTGATTCACTGTATTTCCAATGGTCTGTACAACTTGTAATAAACACGAAGTGTTTATTCGACAATAGTTTGTTGGCAATTTCCTCGCCAATACACATGCAGTCATTTCCGAAATCTCACTTAAGGCATTAAGCAAACTGAGGTTATGGAAAAGGTCACTTCCTGAAAGTGCTGCATGGTAGAATTGAACCCAGAATCCCATTATTGCAACACTAACTTCTTAACTAGTCATGCTTATACCAACCTAATTTTGGTATTCTACCAGAAATATAAGATTTATTTATTTTGATACCAAATTGGGACACACCAGCTATGGACTTCCCATCCCTTTCAAACTAGTTCCCAAATACAAAGTAACCATTAGAGATACAGACCGCTTACAATGTTCAGCTATCTCTTTACACCTTACATCTCAAAGTACACTAAGCCAAAAATATAAGTAAAATCGTTTTTAACAGGTGAATGGAATGGTGGAGAAATACAATATTTAGGCATCTGTCATTGAAATCCAACTTGTATGGCTTACAAAGTCACTAAATATCAGTATTTCACAGCACAAAAAGCAATTTCCAGTCGATTCTTAACTAAAAGTTAACATTTAGTAAATAGCAACTAAAAGCAGACCATTAGAATTCTTTTATTTACAAAATATCAAAGCCTCTCAAATGAAGCTGCTGGTTCACCAGTTCAGCTTAAAGACAAAATGTAGATTTTTTTCTTAAAAGACTGAAGTTCCCTTCTGAGAAAGCAGTTCACAACTTCAAGTATTCTCATAACCTGACTGGGCCATAGAGGATAACAAGGCAATCATGACAAAACAAGTCCAACAAATATAGCAATCATGCAAACTGTAAAACAGTCTTCAATACATTTCCAGAATAATTTAGCTCTGCACAGTCAAACCATTGGTCAACTGTCAAAGATCAGATCCATTAGAATCCTAAGACAACAGATCACAAAGGAGAAAAAAAATAAAATAAATAAATAAAATTAAAAAAAAAAAAACAAAACAAAAATAGCTAAGTTCAAAATTGATTCAACAAACTAAATCTTAATGTTTTAAAAAGCAAGGTATAACACTGCATTCCTTAATTCTTGATATTTTTCCTCAAAAGTTTCATGTGAAAAAAAAAATCCACTAAGTATTATTTTTCAGACAAAATACTTTAGAACAACCTTAATATTTCAACACTTTTAAACAGGTGTTTTAAAGAGATGATTGATGAAAGTTGAAAGTGGAAAATTGAAAAATATAATTTCTTGAGAAAGATTAAGTTGAAATTTAAATTTACATTTAGTGAGAAAATAGATTTAAAAAAAAATTTGGTTTACTTTAGGAAAAAAGAGTAAAAATAATGGAAGTGAGATTTTCTTTCAAAAAGGAAAAACTCCACATGTTCTTATCTGTCAACAAGCAAGAATCCTACAGCTATAAAAACATCAAGCCTGCAATGAGCAACATTTGGTTTCTAGGTCTCACATTTGAAACACCAACAACAAGCATTTGGCAGAGAGCAGCAATGCTGATTTAAAAGCTTGTTGGAAGAACTAAGTCTAAACAAGAAACTAAGAACATTTTTCTAAAACTATTTGTAGTTAAAATAAACACTAAATCGACTAAACCTTTATCCAATTATATTACAAATGGGAAAACTAAAATCTATTCCTATTTACTTGAAAATTAAAATTATGGATTCAAGATGGTTGGTAAATTTAGATATATTTCCAGAAAATAAGACAAGAATTAGAGAAACCAGAAACTTGGTTGTATTTCAGAAACAAACACAAGCCATGTTGCTCAAGATGGATCTTTATTTCAATACGTAGCCTTACATCTCCCTGATAAAGTTGAAAATATGTTAGGGTGGGGGCTATTAAAAGATGGAGTTGGAGGATAAGCAGCCCTCACACTAAAGGGACTGCCAAACCAGTCAACTTGATGTTGGTCAGTAGAGTTATCTGGAGGGTCTTTCCTTAAAGAAAAAAAAAAAAGCTGGTTGACAGCATTTATTCAACTTTATAAAGGGGAAATGGAGCATATTACTAAATCAAAGTGATCTTACTAAGATTGGAATCTTTCTTCCATTTTACTGTAGCTACGCAAGCTGTACTAAAAAGGGTCACATGTCTAGGCAGCAGCCTGAGAGGCAGCTGGAGTTACCTCTGTGCTTGAAGAGGGGGGCCCAGACATGCTGTCTTCAGATTTGCTAGGAGGAACACTGTCTTCTGCTTTCTGGTTACCACTTTCATTTGTTCCTGGGTCACCCTCAGACAGCTCCCTCTGACCTGAACGTCCCCCTCGGGAACTCCATCTACCACGCCTAAAGCTGCCACCACCTCTGGTACGTCTGGGTCGTCTCCGGAAAGCTTGGGGAACAGATTGGCCACTATCGTCTTCATGTTCATGTTCACGTTCACGTTCACTATCCCTGGGAGGGCCACTATGGGAATAGCGATGCATGGGAGGACGATAGTATCTGCGGAAGAAGGGACGTCGCCGACGGAAAGGGGGAGGGCCATGCATCCTTGAATCTCCTTCACCAGCTGATCCATGTTCATCTTGAGGTACTGATCTTGACGGCATACCTCGTCTTGGCCCACGGAAGAAACGTTTTCTTCTCCAGTATGGCCTGCGTCTGGTTGGGGGTCTGTTCCGGTCTTCACTACCACCGCCATCTCCACTTTCACCTTCAATATCTTCTTTAGCTTCTTCACCCTCCTAGAAGAAAAAGAATTCAACTACAATCACAAACATTCCTGTACTATTTAAATTACTGCATTGGCATTTAAAAATATAAAAATCCCAATGATTACAGAATGGTGTAAATCACTTCAAAACCTTTATAATAGCAGCTGAAACATTACAATCATAGAAATTAAACAAATACAAAATAACACTTGCCTTCACTTCCCTGGCAGCACCTCGCCTCCTCCTGTTCCACCATCCCCGTCGATATCTGCGTCGATCAGCAGCATATTTGCTGCCTTGCACATGATTTCCACCAGGTCCAGTGACATTGGCAGCTTCATTTCCCTATAACAGAGCAGCCGCACTTAGTACATATATATACTTTCACATTTGTCCAAAATAGTTACGTTTAAACTGTCTGTCTAGTAAAAACTAAGTACTTAAATTATTCAGCTTACTTTTTCTCCTTCGACGACATCAAACTCGACTTTCTCACCATCCCCAACACTCCTCAGATATTTACGAGGATTGTTCTTTATTATTGCCGTCTGTAAAAAGACAAAGGTTACCTTGATAAATCAAATTCTTGTACATTTATTTTCTAGTTAGGATGATTTTATAATATATTAAACATTTAAAGCTAACTTAATGTCTATGGAAACAGTCATAAGCTTTAAATAAAGTCAGTCAAAATACAAAGCTTGGAGAAGAGTTAGCCACTATTCACCTGAGTGAACTTGTAAATAGTATGCTTTATCTATTGTCAGTAAAACATACAAGACTGACGCTGTAGTAAATAAAAGCCCCGATTAAATTACTGCTCCTCAGCTCATTCAGTTTAAGATCATCTTTAGAAATTGCCTAGCATATGACAAAGTGAAAATTTGAAATGAAAATCATATGCAGTTGTACAATTTTACTAACTCATTAAATCAAAATAAAGATGCAACCAAATTTAAGTATTTAAATGAAGAATTTTCACAATTCACTAGCCATATGCTATAGAAGCAAGTATACACAAATGATCCTTTCAAACTGCCAATTAAAACTTATTTGCCACGCAAGAAGGAAAGGAACCAAGACTGATCTGCTGGACCTATAGATACTACTGGAAAAAAATATTGTATAGGGTGGGGATCCAAATCACTACCAATATATTTACATCCGCATAAAGTATTTCAAAATGCCTCCACTAGGTTACCATCAAATACATTTTCTTGCTTCAGGCTAACAGGAAAATAAGTCAGCCTACAAAAATATTAATACATTATAATTAATGATAAAAGAAAAATAGGACACAAGATTGTCGAAGTAAAATTCTAGTGATTTTCACAATTTAAATTTTTAACTTTGTTCAAAGGGACTTACCAATCCTAATTTCATTTACCTCATTAATCCCATTATATATTAACACATTTTTAACAAAACTTTACGCAACAAACTATTTACAATATTTCAGTAGACCAGACTCGAGATAACCACCATTAACCCATCATACGATTAAAGTATTCTAAACGCAAAACAAGCTCAAAAATTAAGTGTTACCAATTTCTTAGGGAAATTGGTCATCAGTTTTTGTATTGCAACTCATGCCTATTGGCTTGTATAACATTCATGAGCATTTCAACATTTTATATTTCAAAAGTAAGGTCTCGCGACCCATAGGTTGAGAACCATTGATTAAAAAATTCCCAACAGTACAAATTCTAAAACTCACCTGATGTACAAAGACATCCTCCTTCGTATCTTCCCTGCAAATATAAAAAATATAAAATAAAACAATAGGTTACCATCAAATACTAATTCTTGCAATTGTATTACGAAGACACAGAAGTTATCAAACTCAGCGTCAGTTCAATATAAAGCCTATTTTGCTAATAGAGAAAGGATCCAGTTAGTGTTGAAGCAGACACGACTACCAAGTAGTCAAACGTCTATAGTAGTGTCAGTACAACTTTAGACTAGACATAGCTCAACCTCACTTGTTGACCTAGATACTAGGTTTGTTTCAGTAAAGACTGACATGATCGCAAATTTTGCAAACTTAAGATTTCGTAATTAGAGGGTAAATTAGAGTGATAAATCAAGAGACAAATCAGAGTTTTAAACCACTTACTACGATAGCTGGTGATAGAGGATAAATGCGAGAGGCATTTCAATAGCCAATGCAGGTTAATTCACAGCCACTACAATTACTGTTAAAGAGCATCAGTGAAAAAGAAACCATTATAAGAAGATGTTAACTGCATCACGATTAGCGATAACTTTCAGAAAAGTAACACAAAATAGGACGTCGAAAGATAAAATTTAAGAAATACAATGGCCGTCAGTGTGATCGACTAAAGTGCCACAGTTCCGTTAGTGGCAGACATTAAAGACAAGCAGTTAACACATTTCAAAATATACTTCCTACTGGTAAATATCTTAAACGTGCAAAATACACGAGAGGGAGGGGTGCTTTAGGAAAATACCTCCAAATAAGGTGACTAACGATAGAAGAGAAATACCCAACCTCTCCAGACATTCATTTCGAACTATATATCTTGATTAATAATGTGCGTCATCTGAGTGAAAGAGGGAGAAAGTTAAAATACGAGTATTTATCAAAAGTACAATACAGCAGAAATGAAGAGAAGTTGAATAATATATTCAAAAGTTTTTTTTTAATGCTATATTTCAAGAGACACTTAGTTTGAAAAATTACAAACATTTATTTTCTAAGGATGAAGAGTAACGGTACGGGAGTTTGAACCATTAGAGACGCCATCCCAGTTGAAGATTGGGAGTTATAAAATAATTTAAAACAAATTCAATAAATTCTTTATCATAAAATGCATACCTAACGAGTTAAAGAAAAATAACGAGTCCAAAGGGGGGGGGGAGAACGATAGGGAAACAAAATTTTGGTGACGAGTACGAGTTAAGAGAACACCAAAAAAGGTAGTAGTAGCCCGATATATTCAAGAGACCACGTGTTTGTAACTAAAATAATGACAGAACCACATCGATGTTTCTAGTTAATCAGTAATACTGGAGGGCTAAGTAAAGTAGTGAGTGTGAGGACAGAGCCAAAAGGGTCAGGTAGCAGAAGTCCTCAACACATTAAAAGGGTCGACAGAGACACAGTACGTCAGGTGAGCCCGATAAGAAAGCAATAAAAATGATAAATTTTACAGAAATTTCAAAAAAAAGTCCGCCACGTGTCAAATCATATACCTAGGTAGAAAATAAGGTTGAGACCAATTCCACACACAAAAACAGGTCGACTCCATCACAATAAAAATGTGTACAGCAAGTCTGAGAAAAAGTATGTAGTGAAATGGAAATTCACGGCAACTGGATATAGGAGGTAGCAGCTAGTATAAAATTGCTATCAGCCATATATAAACATCGCAGAAACTAACCAGCTTAGAACTAAAAATAAAGGGTTTCGTTGAAATATACGTCTGCTACAGGTATGAATAATTTTTCTAAATAGCCATAATAACCACAAAATTCACATCTTCCAACATAACTTCAACTCAATATACGATCCAAAGCACTCATACACAATTTCTGACACTTAAACTTTATTTTTATGTCAGCCGAGATATGTTTCCAGTCATTTTACCTACTATCAGACTAGAAACATTCCATGGTGGAATGGTGTGAACTTGCATAATGTGGGGGAGGGGGACAAAAATACCATACATTCTACACATAGGATTGTTGCTGGAACCGAGCCCTAAAAGACATTTAATACATAGATATAGCCCCCCCCCCCCTCTCTCTCAAAAGAAACAGTATAGATATTTTATTTACTAACCGGTTAATAAAGCCATATCCACTTTTAACGTTAAACCATTTAACCGTACCGGATACTTTGGAAGCTGAAAAAGAAACAAACGATTACTGAAGGACAGCTTTGTTCAGAATATATACTCATTTTAGGTGTGCATATGTGATGTGTGCTTAGGAACAGGCCTCGAAAGCTATGCATGTGCGTATAAACATGCGTGTGTACATATATATGTATGCATCTACATGGGTATATAAGCATGTATCATAAGAATAGTGGAGAAGGCACGAATATTCAGTATATTCCTTTTCGTCTGTCGACTGTTTATATCCGAGAAGGGAAAGAAGACGATAAAATAAGTACATCTAGAGTTCACTTTAAAGATTATTCAATGTACTGAAGTTCTAAAGAGAGCGTCTGTGATAAGACATCGCACAACAATTACTGTTAATTTTCTTTTATATAGGATCCGAGGAATAATGGCAAACAATATAAGCGCAATATATTGATCGACATAAAACCACGAGGTGACCTAATTTTTTAAAGATAGGAAATATTTTACAGAACGGTCACGAAATAGAGGAGTAATTTTACATTGTAACTATCAACTGAATTGACTACCCACTTTATGGCCACACACTGGAACCATGGCGAAGCGAATAACAAATGACGTCCAAATAACAAACAAAATGTCTACCTATGATCTTTTTTCCACTGGCAGCAGGTCTTTCTGTAGCTTCCACTTCCCCCTCTGGTTGTTTCTCAGAGTCGGACATGGCTGTTGATGTTACACTTCAGATGTTAATCGAACGACCCTGCGGTCACTGGACACTCGCTATCTCTCTCTTTCTTTCTTTCGTTCTTTGTTCACCTCTAATCATGACGATAGCTACGAGAATTTATATCTGTGACGCCGGCTGTTGAGAACAGTTTCATTGGATAACTTTATAGAAAAGATTTAAAAGAATTCTTTTGATTGGTTAATATTTTCTCTGAGTAATTCCAAAATTAGAAAATTCGGTGAGCGTTTTTATTTATTTTAAATATTTTTTCTCTAATGAACGCAACTTCAAAAAGAAAAAAAAAATGTCGAAAACTGAAGTAATTCTTTAAAACCAGTTTATTGATGGCTTTATTTTTCGTTTTTAATGTATTACTGTAATAAAACAGAAAACCTGCAAAAAAAAAAAAAAAAGTTGATGGATACAAGTTGAAATTTCAGACTAAAAAACTGTCTCCAGAAATTAGTTAAAATAGATATAAATAGAATTTTTCAGAAATAAATAAATACATAATAATAATTATAATGGTAATTTTTAATATATTAATGATTTCAATAGTAATAATAAAGTAACTATAGACTTCAAAGTTGAGGAAAATGAATCAAAAATGAATCAAAATGAAAGAAGAAAATATAATGAATTACTTTCTGCCAAGACACTACATTATGAGGATAATTCTGAAAACTATAGAGTATATAAAATGTATACCTTATTTAATTTGATTTACAATATGTATATTTTCTCATATATAACTTCACTTGACTATTTTCACAGCTGCAAACCTTTACCTATAAATTTCAGACTTTAGGGAAGATAAATTAGATTGTGTGATGTCCAGCATTTTTGTCTGCAGTGATCTTTACATTGTCTTTCTAATATTGAAAGCAATATGTATATATTTCTCAGCTGAAGATAAAAATCTTTTTTTTTTTTTTTTTGTCTCCGCACAGGGATTTTTTGCATGACGGTGAAGGAGTATAGTTCTTTGAATTAAGCCTACTAATACTTTTTTTTATCTACCTATAGTAGTGTTTGAACTCTGAAGCATAACTTTGAATAATTGAACTAGATGCTGTAATGTATCCATTGGTGGCGCCAGGCCAGGGCAAGCCCAGCAACCTTGTCCAGGCTCGCAAAATTTAATCTTTCATACTCAATTCATTCTGTGTTCGTGATTTTTCTTTCGTAGAAATCGCGTTTTTCTCTAAGAATTTCCGTGGCAGACCTCACTAATTTGTCACTGTAGTGCATTTGTTCCATATCAGTTTGTTAAACAGGAATCAGCAGATAAGTACTAGAAATAATATCTTCCTTAGGTTTTCACTTTGAATCCTGTCTCTTATAACATTTATTAAGTCTTTTCACATTTCTGCATTTCCTCGTTTTCCATATATATCAAGTAAAATCAGTCATTTTTTTGTGTGTTAGCAGACCTTTTGTAATATTTTAATCAAAGACATTTATAAACAACCTGTTAATTTTTTTCCAGACAAATCAAAAACAGCACATGAGCAGCCATTTACTAAGACAGCTTTTCTGGTGGATAGCCAAAGCACACTTTTGCTACTGGGCAAGAAATTGTTTTGGTTATCCACCAGAGGTCCCAATTCTATATCACAGCTGCTTCTGTATGGAGGTACTACCAAAACCTTTGGGAAAGGAATATGTCTGTGCTATCTATAGCCTACAAATCTCGTGAAAAGGAAGTTTGCAAAAATAAGCACTAGCTATCCGTTTTGGCTTCTGTTTTATTATTAACAGCACTACAACAGATTTCCCAAAGAGAACAGGATCATGGAAGGCAAGGGGAAGGCAATGGGCAAAAAATAATGAAACATGACTCTACTGACAGGGAGAAAATAATGGAGGGGCCTCAAAATACAAAATATGTACATCACAATATTCAGAATGAGTTTCTTTCTATCATGGCATCAGTAATCAAAGAAGAAATAACTCAAGAAGTGTCTAAGTCTGGTTCTTTCAAATTTATTGTGGATGAAACAAAGGACATTTCAAAAACTGAACAGCTCTTGTAATGTGCTACATTTTGACATTATCTGTGAAGGATTTATTGAATATCAAGCAGCTTCTGAAGTTGACGCTAAATTGCTTCTTCGGTGCATATTGTCAGTGCTGAACTCTGTTGCTGTTGACGTCCAGTTATGTGTCACCCAATGGATGATGGTACCTTGGTCATGAGTGGAAAAATCACTGGCATTCAAGCAAAGCTGCATGCCATTGTCCTATTTGCAGTCTATGTCCACTTCCACGCCCACCAGCTCAACATGATAGTGGTTGACTACATGTAAAGGCTGTGGTAGAATATTTTGCCATACTGCTGCAACTCTACCTGTTGATGGCTCACTTCACTGTGCATCAGTAATTCAAGCAATTGCAAGAAACAAATAGTGGACAGTCAGTGGAGCTGAAAAGCCTGTCCAATACAAGTTGGATCTGTCAGCATGCATTATGTTATACTGTGCACTGTATGCTTCCACTGATTTTTGCGATGAGACCAGCATTCCTATTTTAAATCAGATTTGTTCAGAACTCAGATGCTGCTTTTTTGCAGTAAACTGTGATATCATGAAGAGCCTTTCCCATCTTAATCCCCAGTCTCTCAGTATAGATGGTCTCAAATTTATGGCAGAGACATATTGGCTGAACTTGGAAGACCTGAAGGCAGAGTGCCACAGTGCAAAGCAGAAGTCATGCATTTTGCATTCACTTACTGAGTTAGTTGAGTTTTTTCATCCCTACAGGGATACCTTTTTTGAACTGTTCAAACTACTTCAAATTGCTAAAACATTACTTTTATGCAATACTGGCTGTGAACACAGTATTTCCATGCTGCGGATGATCAGAACTTCTCTGCAGAATTCCCTGTCAGACAACAGAATGGACAATTTAGGCACAGTTGCCATGAATAGATGACATGCTGAAAACCTGAATTTGAGACATCATCCTTCATTTTGCAGTAAAGCACAGAAACGGGAGAATTACCATTTTGTAGTTTGCGTTACTGTAACTCATAATAAATGTTGCCATCTTTCATGTTTCATTCTTTTTATTTATCATAACTTTGCAATTACATTGAGAAGTGACTTTGATTTATTATATAAAAACAAATATCTTATATAAAACTTTGCTCATCCTCATACCTTTCTGGTCGAACCTTGATCAGGCTGGTACAAAATGCTGGTACCACCACTGGATGTATCTAATCCAGCTCTTGATTTTATATGTACCACAAAATGAATATTTGCATTTGAATTGTTGGAGCAGATCATTTTATTATTAGATGTTTATCCATTTATATTGCTACCAAAAATAAACAGTGAAGCCTATTATAATTCAGACATACTGAGGCAAACTTTTCTGACCCACCAATCTTTTGGTTCTCCAGCCAGCCCTAGTTACCCCATCCTTATCCAATGAAAAGAATTTTCAGAATAGTAGTTTGCACTCCACTACAATGAGAACTGTATCAATAATTTTCATAATTTTTTCAAAATCCATTTAACATCATTCATGAGACTTTTCAAAGTCTGATAATCATCCCACACCAGTTTTAAATACCACATTTAATGATACCTATTTTTACTGTACCAAAATTATTGTTTTGGTACAACTATTGTGAAAATATATGAAATATACCATATTATACCTCAAAGTGATGTTACTTCATAGCCTTTTAGCAGTGATCCAAGTTATCGAGTCTATGGGAACTGCTGAGATAAAGGACACAACTCAAACAGTAACAGCAAGATTTGAACTCATATCCAGGTGGATAGAGGTTCAGACTGTGACCTATTATTTTGCAACCTGATTTTCACTTGCAAGTAAAATGTCATAACTTACAAACCAATGTATGGGTCACACAATGTATGGGTCACACAATGTATGGATCACACAATGTATGGGTCACACAAACTGCTAGAAATAGCAGTTAAATCACTCTCCACTATGTTAAAGTTTCTTTTCCTGTTATCTATGTTTACAGATTAGGGACTGTCCAGGACACATCAGGGTGCCATGGCACCCTAGATGAGTAATATTTCTTTAATCGTCAGCCACAGTGCTTCATACTTATCTTCTAAATAACAGTGAGGAATTTATATATATATATATAATTCTTTTCTCAAGGAAGTTCTGTGACCATTGCGACTTGGAATTTGAGGCTACTCAATACGGGCGCATGAAACAATTATAATTGTAAGGACATCTGCACTTGTAGGACCGGGGTA
>JAYRBU010001051.1:1649227-1660395 GCA_036023795.1 Vulcanoctopus hydrothermalis
CCCTATGTTTTCTCCGTTGAATTGCCAACCACTTTACAGAGTGTACTGGGTGCGTTTTATTGTGGCTCCAACACTAGAGAGATTGTCATATCCACGACACAACTAGAGAATCCTCTCTACCTTTTGTTGTCTCCATTTTGATGCCAACCACTTTACAGAGTGTACGGGGTGCATTTTATCATGGCTTTAGTTCTAGAGGATGCATTAGTCTCTTGCAGGCTAAAGAGTTCTCTCTGCTCTACATAGTCTCCATAGAAGAAACACATCATCGTCATTTTATGTCTGTTTTCCATGTTGGCATGGGTAGGACGGGTGATTTTGGCCCACATCGATTGTGAATGGAGTCACCACTCTCCTAGACGGGTCGAGGGACCACGTCTCACTTGTATGTTTCATTTGGCTTGATTTCTATGGCTGGATGCCCTTCCTACTGCCAACCACTTTACAGAGTGTACTGAGTACATTTTATTGTGGCACCAGCACTAGAAAGGTTGTCATGCTTATGGCATGACTAAAGAGCCCTCTCTACCCTACATTTTCTCCATTCAATTGTCAAACACTTTACAGAGTGCACTGGGTGCATTTTATCGTGGCACCAACACTTGAGAGGATGCCTTAGTCTCCTCCAGGCTGAAGAGTCCTCTCTACTCTGCACAGTCACCATCCTTTGAAAGGCAAATGTGACCCGAGTGTGAAATAGAAATAGAAGAGTGTGAGTGATGCAAAAGAGGGCATGCGTGAGGGGGTGCATTGGTTGGATGGTCGTGGGAGAGGGGCATATCCTGCGGAGCATTTTTCTCGCAAAAGCTGAAGCCTGCTGAAATGAAAATATATTTGGTCAAGAGCTACTGGCTATGTACCTCTCTTTAAGACATTTTCAACACTACTTACAAGGCAGGGAGTGCACTATCTACACCAATCATAAACACCTTGTATATGTCCTGCAAGCAGAGACATTGACACACTCCCAGGGTATCAAGACACTTGGAATAGTTGTCTCAATTTCCTTCAAACATCAGACACATCTCAGGCAAGGACAATATTGTGGTAGACGTGTTTTCATGATTGGGAGTGTCAGCTCCACACACTACCTCATGCAGTGATCTCTCATGCATAGCCACTCATCGGAAAGGTGAGGAGCAACTTCAGTCGCTACTTCCCTTGTCTTCAAGAAAGTGCTTCTCTCTTGTGGTGAAGGGGATATTTGATGTGATACATCATGCAAATCACTACATCTGTTCATTCCTCAAGGCTACTGACAAGCAGTTTTGACATACGTACACAATCTGTTGCAACCAGGAGTTCAAAACCAACCAGAAATGGATTACTTCAAGTTGTGTGTAACCTGGAATTAACCAAGATATACAAGTGTGGGCTCTGAACTGCACGAGATGTCAGTATGCCAAAGTTAAGTACTATTTACTACACCAGATGCTAGGATCCGCCACACACACTTGGTCGAATCTCTTCCTCATCCTGATCACTGCTACTTGTTGACATGGATAGATCGCTGTACTAAATGGCCAGAGGCCATACCCACTGCAGATGTTACAGCAAAGACAGTCACAAGATCTTCAGGAGAAGATTGAGCCTCAAATTTGGTGTTCCTTCTACCATCACATGACAGAGGCAAGTAGTTTGAATCAGCACATTTTGCTTCAATGACTAACCTCCTTGGATGTCAACAAATATGCACAATAGCCTATCACCCACAGGTCAATGATATGGTAGAAAGGTTCCATTCTTAGTTGAAAACTGTACTAAAAACACAACTCAACCCAGACAATTGCTGTGAGCTTGTCCCCATTGTTCTACTTGGTATCCATACAACCTTGAAGGCTGACTTAGGTTGTACACAGTGGATTTGGTATATGGAACTACATTGAAGCTATCTGGACAGCTGGTATATGGAACTACATCGAAGCTATCTGGACAGCTGGTATAAACGAGACACTCCACAAATGGATCCAAGCATGTATGCCGACTGAGATGATACATAGCAGACATATCTCCAACAATGAAATGTTTTACTGGTGCCAAAGGAGTTGAAAGACAATTCATGTTTTTCTTCGAGAGGGTGCAATCAAGAAACTATTGCAGCCACATTTAGGACCACATGAAGTCATTCATCAGACCGAGTATTTTGTCGTCCTCATCAAAAACAAGCATTAGACTGTCAGTCTTATTTCACCTGAGAGTTGCCTTCCTTGAAGATAAGCTCACTTCTACCTTGCTTCCCTTAGTATGAGCAACTGAAGAGAACAAGAGACAAGTCAGGTGTTATATTTAGTGTCCTTGATCAGGGCTGACCTGGGCGAAACAACAACCTATTACATATCTAAATTTGTTTGAATTTTTAAAAAATTCATTTTATACTAATTTTCCTGCAATGGCTATTTGAATACTTTTTATCTTCAAACTAAAATTAAATGCATTTTTTTTTTTCAAGTACAGTATCAAGCTATATTATCCAATGGGTCTTTTTTAAGTTGTTAGTGTGTGATATGAGGCATACTTGGCTGCTATTTCTAACATGTCAAGCGACGATGTAGAGGCTCCCTCATAGCCTCACATGAAATTAATTTATTTTTAAGGAGTGGGTAAAGCATTTTAAAAGTCTAAAAGCTGTAAACTTTCAAAAATGGTCTGGAAGCACTGCCTTAAAGCATTGCTAGTTTGGTCATGTATACAATGTTATTTGACACTTAAAAAACCTATCAGCAGGCAACTTTTCAATATTTGCTTCTATTTCCCAAACATGCATTTTTTAGCGAGAGGAGAGAGTGTGAGCAAGTCAAAATTTAATCCATTAATTAGATTAGATAATACCTAAACCTATGAAGGAAAATTCAAAATGTGAGGAATATTTTTAGGTTACAGTTGGCTAACTCTGTTGAGATCAACTTGTACCCTAGAATTTATAGAATAACAACTGTGCTTTGGGAAGCTACAAACACTTACCCTGCTATACTGATGGACTGGAGATACAGACTGGACATTTTCATCACTCTTCTTAGTTTCACCATTCCGTCCTTCCATCATACCCACCACTGGGAACTGAAAAGAAACATTTGATCATTAAAAATCTTAAATTTTTCATCTAAGGATTTTTTTTAAATTAGAAAGAAACATTATTATTAAGGCAGCAAATTGGCAGAGTCATTGAAACATGGGACAAAATGCCTTGTGGTATATATTCCGACTTTTTACGTTAAGTTTGAATCCTGCCTAGGTCAACATTGTTTATTGACCCCGGAAGGATTAAAGGCAGAGTACCAGTCAAGTATTGGTGTCGATTTAATCGACTTACCCCTGCCTATGTTGGAAACAATTATTATTATTATTATTGGCAGAGTCGTTAGCGTGTCGGACAGAATACCTAACGGTATTCTTTCTGTCCCACTGTGCTCCAAGTTCAAATCCCGCCGAGGTCAACTTTACCTTTCATCCTTCCGGGAATCGATAAAATAAAGTACCAGTCATGTACTGGAGTGGTTGGCTTTGTGCCTAAATTAGAAACAATTATTATTAATAGCACAGCAATGGAATGGCACCAGACAAAATGCCCTGTCAATATGAGTTAGGCCCCAAATTGAAATCCCATTGAAGTTCACTTTACCGTTCATTTGACCAGGATAGATAAAATCAATACCAGCCACATATATCAGTTCATTTACCTGTAGCACTCCTATACAATATGTGGCATTGTGCCAATGTGAGATATTTAAGGTGGTGGATGGAGTAGCATTGGAACAGCAGAGAACTAAATGCCTTACAGTATTCAGTTACATCTGTACATTTTGTAATCAAACCATGCTGGTGTCAACAAAAATAAGTACCAGTCATGCGCTGAGCTTAGTTTGACTTCAATCTCCTACAAATGTCTGTTACTTGTGTGGTAGATGGAAAAATCAGAAGAGTACAGAAAGAAAAAAAGAGGTCTTGTAGTTAATTATGCCCCTGTGTGTTCCGAGTTCAAATCCTGCCAGAGTCAATTTTGCCTTTCATCCTTCCAGGGTCTATAGAAAAAGTACAGGGGAGGCAAGTAATTAAATCAACACCTCTTCACCAAATTGTGTGGCTTTGTGTCAAAGTTAGAAATCATTGATAAAATAAAGTACTATGTGTGATTTAACCCTTTTGATACTAACTCACCTGAAACCTTTCATAATTTTATGTAAGAACTTTTTATTAGGATATGTTCCAAACACCAACTTAATGAGAAAGTTATTTTACTAATCCTTCATTATTTTCAAAATATTTGAAAATCATAGGCAATGTATTCATTGGAAATTTGGTAGCGAAAGGGTTAATCAACTTTAACCCTTCTGCTAAAGTTAGAAATTATTTACTGAGATTATTAGCTATAGTCATAAAACAGTGTGTTAAAAAGAAAAGTGAACAGTAATCAGATTTTTTTAGTAATCCAAACAACGTCCATAGTGTTAGTATAGTTGTTGGTCGGCCCCAAGTGAGCAGACCTATGATCAAAGGGATTCTAGTCATGATCATCCTGTCTGTTTGTGTATATCTAAGACTACAGCGGTAAAGTAATCATTCTTTTTTTTGAAGATGGTGGGATGTGATTTGAGGGAATTTGGTTCATGTTTCTAGCAGGCCAAGTGACCATGTAAATGCTCCCTCACTGACTTGTCTTAACCCTTTCGTTACCTTATATCTAAGGAAATATGCTGACTTTGATTTTCTATTAATTTTGAAAATTATCAAGAATTTGGAGGTATTTAGTAAAATAACTAACTTTGTTATTAAGTTGGTGTTTAGAACAAAGTTCTTACATAAAATTATAATGGAAGGTTTAAATTTAAATATGAACACTTTAAAACAAATAGTTTTTTTATCATAGAACCAAAGGCGGTTTCGGGCGGGTTGGTATCAAAAGGGTTAAATAAACCTTCCTTTCTTTCGGTTTTAAAACAAAAAAAGCCAACACAGACTTTAATAATTTGGTTAAACCATTGAAAAACATCATCTCGTGGTCAAGGTCTTTTTGTTTTTTGTTTGTTTTTTTATTGGTCTCACATAGTTTCAAAACAATTTTCATTCTCTCCTGAAGAATCAGAATTATATTTGTATGGCCATATATCACTGAAATGAATTTTGTTTCTCTGTTTGTTGGTTTACTATAATAACCGACCACAGGACTGATGCAATGATTGATAATGTATTTGTAATTTGTTTGTAAAACATCTAATTAATATTGTAAATGGATAGCTTCTCAAGATTACATATGGATATATGTACTCATATACACACACACACACACACACACACACACACACACACACTTTCTTCCTCTCTCACTCTACCTACCTATCTATCTATATCTATCTGTCTCCTCTCTTTCTCTTTCTTCTCTGTTCCCCTCTTTTTCTCTCCCCTCTCTCGTTCTCCTCTTTTTCTCTCCCCTCTCGTTTTCCTCTTTTTCTCTCCTCTCTCTCGTTTTCCTCTTTTTCTCTCCTCTCTCTTGTTCATCATTCTTTCTCTTTCCCCCTCCTTTCTCTTTCCTTTCTCTTCTTTCTCCTCTCTCTCTTTCTCTATTCCATCTCTTATATTTTGTCACCAGTTTATTTTGCTATTCTATGTTACTTTGCCAAAAATTATTTCTTCCATCTGTGAAAATAATAATCTTTAACTGTCTTCCAGAAAGCACACAGTCCAAAACTCTCTCGTAACCAGCAGCCTACCAACATGGAAAAAAGAACATCGGCAACCTGGTCACCACGTAGTAGTACTAACTTGGAAGGTATCCCAACTGAATGTTACCTTGATGGTTCTCGCAGTTCCCCAGTAACACTCAGCAAACCAACTCACACAAGACAGATGCCTGTTTTCGATGTTGCTGACTCCCAGTGTCCCGTTGGTCAACAACCTTCATTACTTGACAGCCATTACCTGCCGGGTGACAAGGAGTTGGGGCATGTTCAGGACAGTGTAGAAACCATTCATCCAATTAAACCACCCAATGATGGCTATTCCTATATTATTCCGGACACTACTTCCTACTCAGGATGGACAAGCCATTCATCCCTCGACACCCCATCTAATGGAAATAATGCTGGCACAGGAAGTAATGGCAACCTTTTGTATTCTCTCAATGGGTTGAGTTCAACAACAATTGACAGTCAAGGTGAAACTGTGTCCAGCCATTGCAATTCTTCCCCTTACCATATGTCCCCTCCTAAGCAAGACCTGTATTTTTCTTCTCAAAGCTCGTTAGACAATGTTGGACATCAAAGTAACAAAGTGAGCCTTCTTGATCTACAAGACCTTCAAGAAGAGACTGAACCAGCCACTACTAATGGTGACTTCCACTTCAATAACATAAACAACTCTGTGCCTGGTAATGCTGCTGATGTACACCCATCAGCTAAAGTTAGGCGACGCATGAATGATAAATTACCTAAAGAGCCAGATGCTTATTCAAAGTTTGAACCTTTGTCCAAACTTGATGAACAGATTTTGCTTAATGAAGGTGGGGATTGCATTGCACTGAAAACATACAAAACTAACGCCAACTGCAAGAGCGATCCTGCTTTGGTGAAAGTCAGACTTCCAGAAGAAAGAAATGGAGAACTGCCTCTAATGTTAAATCGCTTCATGGCTCACCATGAATTAATTCCTTACCATTCCACAGTGCTTCCAATGCAAGGAAACTCTGAACCCCCATCATATTTTGTCAATGATCTTACAAAACATTCTGAAGACATTAACAATGATAGCTCAGTCTATTTCATAAGTGATAGGAACACTCCATGTGATAATAACAGTAAAAAAAAAGGTTACAGCCCGAAAAAGAGGAATTCTGGTGCCAATCACAGTAGTTTTGGCAGTAAGGGCAGTAAAAGTAATAGTCTACATTCAAAAAAATCTGACAACCCTCAAAGCATTCGAAAGAGGCCTGAGCGCAAAACACTTTCTTCTTCGAAAGAAAAATCTAATGAACTAAAAACTTTAGCTCCTGCACGGACTATTGACGCATCCACATTACCTGAGGACCTCCCTGCTCATTATTTTATGGATCCAGAAATCACTCCTGACCTTCCTACAACTGACCTCTAATATCTTTTTTTTTTTTCCTTTTTTTTTTTTTTTTTGTCAAATAAAAAAATTGTTTGTCAGATATTTGCTGATATATTTTTCCTGTCCATTCTCTACTGTAGCTTTACTTATTCAGAGATTATGTACAGACTATATTACCTATATTACAACAACCCTGTCATACTATCCAGGAATGATGGTCCATAGTTCGGACAACACCATGTAACAGAAACAGTAAGTATTATCAAGTGTAAATATACAATATTTGGATATCAACTTCTGAAGTAACTGTGATATCATGAAATTGTGAGGTACATAACATTGCTTGGTACAATAAATTGTGAGGTACTTGAAATTGGTTTATTACATTGTGAGGTGCATGACATTGGTATATTACATGGTGCATTACATTGTGAGGTACATTAAGTTGGTATATTACATTGTGAGGTACATTAAGTTGGTATATTACATTGTGAGGTACATTACATTGGTATATTACATTGTGAGGTACATTACATTGGTATATTACATTGTGAGGTACATAACAATGGTGCATTACATTGTGAGGTACATTACATTGGTATATTACATTGTGAGGTACTCAACATTGGTTTATTACATTGTGAGGTACATAGCATTGTTATATTACATTGTGAGGTACATTACATTGTGAGATACATTACATTGGTATATTACATTGTGAGATACATTACATTGGTACATAGCATTGTGAGGTACTTAACATAGGTACCAACTTAACATTGTATTGTGAGAGGGGACATAACATTGTTACATAACATTAGTACATTACATTAGTACATTACATTGTGTGATGCATAACAAGACTGTTTCCTTGTGCCAACTCTCTTCACCATCTTCTTCACCATGATGCGTGTAAGGGCCACAAAGGACCTTGATGAAGAGGACAGTCTGTACATCTGATACCATACCAATGGTAGCCTGTTGGACCTGAGGCAGCTAGTGCCACATTAAGACACTGGAGTAGCTCATCCAGGAGCTACTCTTCACTAACCATGCTGCCTTTGTTACATACACAGTGTCAGCACTACAGTGTATAACATATTGCTTTGCAGAGGCTGCCGGGCTCTTCAGACTGGACTGGCAGTCAGCTTGAAGAAGACATAAGTTCTCCACCAGCCCCAACACCTCAGGAAGATTACCACTCTCCCTGCATTACCATCAGTGAGACAGAGCTGAAAGTAGTCTCCACCTGTTCAGCTCCCTGGGGTGCACCATCTCATCAGATGCCATGATCGACAAAGATGTTGACAACAGACTAGTAAAGGCAAACAACGCAATCAGTAGGTTATACAAAACAATCTGGGAGAGAACAAGCATATGAGGAAAGGCACAAAGAGCTGTTATATTGACCATACTCCTATATGGCTCTGAGTCCTGGGTTACCTATTGTCACCACTTACAACTCCTTGAGTACTTCTATCAGTGCTGCCTCCACACCACCCTCAACATCCGCTGGAATGACTTTGCCGTCAACATCGATGTCCTCGAGCAGGCAGATGTCACCAGCATTGAGACCCTGCTGTTAATGCTGCAGCTGTGCTGGGCAGGGCACATTTTCAGGATGGAGGATCATCGCCTGCCCATGGTTGTGCTGTATGGTGAACTCTCTACTTGCCACTGTGACAGAGGGGCACCAAAGAAGAGGTTACGGTTACAAAGACTCGCTGAAGAAA
The DNA here is from genome assembly GCA_036023795.1 of Vulcanoctopus hydrothermalis. Lineage (NCBI taxonomy): Eukaryota > Metazoa > Mollusca > Cephalopoda > Octopoda > Octopodidae > Vulcanoctopus > Vulcanoctopus hydrothermalis. Next base: position 1,658,002 of record JAYRBU010001051.1, read on the forward strand.
TCCCTTACTACCTATCACATTGACTATTCTCAGTGTTCTACTCTAGCCTCTGAATGCAAGGCCTGGCAGAAATTCACCTAACTGTCTCCTCCTTCGAGAATACTTGCAGGGCTGGCTTTGAGGATAAAAGGGAGAGGTAAGAAGAACCATGACATAGTGGCATCGAATCCAGAACAGAATTTCCATTGTAGCCACTGCAGCTAGGCCTGCCTGTCTTGTACTACAGCCACCAGTCAGCCTACAATAGACATGGACAGCCCCCTTCCTGAATTTTTATTCACAAAGCCAAGCCATGATAAAGATATATACATAACATTGCCACTTTACATAGTGAGGTACATGACATTGATACATTACATTGTGAGGTACATAACATTGGTACATTGCTTTGTGAGGTACTTAACATTGGTACTTCATACATTGTGAAATGCATAGCATTGTTTTATAAAATATTTCATTGCTCTAAAAATAATGATATTGAAAACACTAATACTAAAAATAAAGAATTAACATTTTCCATTTTCCTATTGTAAATATGTGGCTCATTATTAAGCGACGAATTGGCAGAGTCGTTAGTGTGTCGGACAGAATACTCTACAGTATTCTTTCTGGCTCACTGCACTCTGAGTTCAAATCCCGCCGTGGTCAACTTTGCCTTTCATCCTTCCGGGGTCGATAAAATAAAGTACCAGTCAAGTACTGGGGATTGATGGCCTTTGCCTAAATTAGAAACAATTATTAAAGTCACAGCGAAATTAATGAGAAACGTGTAAACATTAATTACTAGAATTTAAAATATAGCAATCTTTAAGTAATCAGAAATGCGTGAAACATTTCTGTTTAGTAAATATAAGAAATAAGAAATAAAAGATGTTACTTCATACCCGGGAAAGGATGTTTATGTTATCTGTAGAAATATCATAAAGTATAGATAAGAAACCTCACACAAACGCTTTTAGAGAGTTCATGGAAATATTTACATAACATAGCAATAGAGACTGCACGTGATTATCATCATATTATACGACATGACGATTATTTAATAGGAAAAAAAAAATCATACACATCAGAAGATATGCTACGATGCACTCCGAGCATATATGGAAACCTGACGGTGCCCAATCCCTCTCTGACCTGACCATAGCCGATTTCTTCCAGAGAGAAAGGGAGACAGAGAGAACGAAAGAGAGTAGAATCGAACTCCAGTACTGGACTGCAACTTTATTCATTGACCCCGAAGGAATGAAAGTCAAAGTTCACCGTGGTAGGAATTGAACTCATAGTGTAGAGAGCTGGAACGAAAACCGTAAAGCATTGTAACAGACGCTCTAACGACTCTGCCAATTCGCCGCCTTTGGAGAGCATATAGTAACAACCAATTGAAAACTAGCCCGCTATGATGGTTTCTAATTCTTTCATCATACAGCAACGAGGAAGTCTCTTCGGAGTGGCTTGACCTGCTAGAAATACCTAAAATGTATTCCTTAAATCGCTCCCTACAGTCCTTTTTTAAAAAGAGCACATTTGATAATGTAGTCATAGATAAACTGTATGCGTAAAAAGACGGGATGGTCGGTCCGAACTGCCTTTGATCATAGACCTGTTCGATTACGGCTGGCCTTTGGCTAAGCAACATCAATATGCACCTTCTATGAGTATAATTTCTATCTCATTTGTGCTGATGACCATCATCGTCAGTCTACCCTTAGTTATTGGATTGTACATGCTCACCAGTTGATGTGTTGTTGATGTTGTTGTTGTTGTTGTTGTTGTTTAGAACCAGGTCATGTCCGACTGAGCAGATGTATTATCGAAAGCGTTCAAGACATGACCATTCCATCTTGTTTTTAGGAATAGTGTACCTGGAGCCACGTCATCCAAAATGTGTTGTTTTGAAGACGGTAGGGCGTTGTTTCAAGGCCATTTAGCTGCTATTTCTAGATGTTGTAAAGGTTCGCTCGTTGGCTCATCAGTTGGTGTGTTGCATTCATATATAATAGACGTATGTGTAGACCGCTCAATAACAATAGCTGCAAGATGGGTGTATAACACATCGCTCCAACCTGTGACAGAATTGATAGTTTACAGTAGATTACAGTGTTGAGTTAAGTCGCATCCCTATTGAATAGTATATCCTGTAGAACTTGATGCGGAATATATTTGCTCTCTACATAAAAGTGCAGAGACTAGAGGTAAGCATCAGCCGGATAGCCTCAGTTCGTCTTTCAAAGTAAATAATAAATAATAATAAGAAATAACAAAGCATGCACTCATTGATAAATATACATCAAGAGACGATTTATTCCCGATAGCGAATGATATATAAACAGCTTGGCCCACAGATAATCTATGGTTTTGAGTCCAACAAAGTAGAATAAGGCTTAACTAAGTCGC
>JAYRBU010001051.1:2089993-2100137 GCA_036023795.1 Vulcanoctopus hydrothermalis
TAAGTACATAAACATATATGTTATTTCGATGAAAAACATAAGTAATGGATATATTATTACAAATGAAAATGTAGAAATGATATTCAATATATATTTATGAAATATATTATATCAGTTCAACGTTTTGAATATCATTTCTACAATTTAAATTCTAATAATATATCCATTAGATATATGTTGTTCACCATAATAATATATCATAATTTTTATTTGCTTACACAATATTTCTAACATATTTCAAGAAGTTGAGCAAAAAAAAAAAAACTGCCAGTAAAAGAACCCATATTGTCATGATTATAGAGAGAAAAACTTCATGGAATTAATTGCCAAATAAAACTCTTTATTTACTGTAAATTTAATTGAAAATTTTGAATGGTATTTGAGTATGGCAGGAATTCTGCCCATTCAATGGCAAATACCTCCTAAAGATGTTAGTGTATATAGCTAAAATAACATGCACAGATGGTATCGAAAAGAACTATACAGGGCTAACGGACAGATACAATAAATTCCACCACTTTATCCCAGTATGTCTGGAAACCGAAGGAGAACGGAATTGATAACTTTTTTATAACTTTGTTCATAGTTGCGATTGCATTATTGTATAAGTATGTATTATTGAAAACACGACTGTTCCAGTTTTAACTTTTTTATTTATCAAATATTTCCTTGTTTCATGCGAGAATGATTATAATGCTGTTGTATTTGTTTCTAATTCGTTATTACCGGACTGTTTACGTCAGTTTCATTCACCAGTCAACAAATAACCTGGTAGCAGAATCTAGTAAATTTCTTACTAAGTTTAGCAATTTGTGTACTGTTCTTTTTGCGTTATAATTTGCTATTAATATAGCTTTAAATATGCAATCGTCGAGTTCTGGTTTTATTTTCTGCTGTGTGAAAGAAACTATAGAGATTATACAGCAGTAAATAGTAATGCATTATAATCTCAGCTGGATGAGTTGCCAGCGTTACTATACACTAAGAGGGATGACAGTTCGTATTCTTCACTTTTCTCAAACAATCTCAACTTTCTTGTCTAAGGATAAAACAAGCAAACAAACAAACAAACAAACAAACAAACAACAACATTGATATATCCAGTTGGTGTTGTTGATACCTCCAGGCCAATCTTAATCGAAAAGATTGCACATTCCAGTAATATTCATCCCGTATTTTCTTTTTGTTCAGGTAGTAGACTACAATAAACAATATTTCTTTTCCTTTTTGGAGACAGTAGGTCATAATTTGAAGACGATTCAGCTGTTATTTCTAGCAGGTCAAGCGACCACGTAGAGGATTTTTAGTTGGCTCGCCATTTCCGATGATTTTTGTAGCTGGTTTGGAACCATTTATCACCCATTCATCATAATATGTTGACTATTTGAGAACATTTAGTCATTAATAAATTAAACTATTTTCTAACTATCAACTCCCAGTCATTTTTATACATATATATATATACATGCACACACACACACACACACACACACACACACACACACACACACACACACACACGCACACGCGCGCGCGCGAATAGCTCTATTTAATTCTATCTGCCTCTATTCCACATTTCCATCATTTTCACTTTCGTACTTTTTCGTATTACCACAATTTATGCAGATATTGTCTTCGTCTAGTTGTCTATTTTATCAACTCTTTATTTTTTGCTTTTAGACCTGTTTTTAGTTTGCCACCTCAGCGTCTATTCAGCAACTGCTATCTCAATAAACACTTTAAACTCGGTTCTATAATTAAGTCCTAAACATATAAAGGATTGGCCTTACATATAAAACTTTCATTATAACTTTCTTTCGAATCGGATGTTCTATATAAATATATTTCTATAAAAGGAAGATTATATTTGCAATTTAAAGATTTTTTTACATACTAAATATACATATACTACAAACCATTAATATATTGTGATCAAACGCGTTACTAATTCTCTTGAGAAATCTATGAATGTCGCAGCATTCCGTTTCTTCCTACATAAAATATACGCACGCATACAACGTATACAAAGATGTTAAAGGAAATCTAATCACTAAATGTGTGTCTAGCATCTCTATTATCATGTGTATAGAGGTAGTGATGCTAGAGTGTGTCCTTAATATATGTATCAATTGCGTATTTGCACTGTTGAACGAAACACGGTTGTTATGTTCTCAGTGAAGGATGATTTTGAGGCCTCCGTTATTGGAGGCAGTTTAGGTATGGTATGAAGATGTCGAAGGCTTTGATGATGTCAATAACAACAACACGGTCTCAAGAGCAAAGCAGAATACTGGTAGATGTGTCTCTACAGAAGCTGTACAAGTGGTCAATTCTGGTCACTCAGAAAGGAGATGATAGCTTACGACTGTCTCTATTATGATTGACTTTTCTGGAGGTGAGGTTGTTAGGTCGGGATATATCTCTGTAAAGACACAACTATTGTACAGTTTAGTGAGTATACGTCGTAGCTGAGGAGAGCACTGTTTCAAGGTAATGGAAGGGACACTGTCAGGACCATTTTCTTCGTGGGGTTGGAATAACAAGAGAAGGTTTCGCACTTGGTAAGTAACTGTATGTACGCTGTTGTGATACAGATGGAGTGGCATTATTAGTAGAATTGGCTGAGTCGTTAGCGCGTCGGACTGAATGCCTTGCAGTATTCATTCTGGCTCACTGCACTCTGAGTTCAAATTCAGCCGAGGTCAACCTTACCTTTCATCCTTCCGGGGTTGATAAAATAAAGTACCAGTCAAGTACTGGTGTTGTAGGCCTTGTGCCTATATTAGAAACAATTATTAGTAGATGTGTTAATTGCATAGTTGTCTTGTTTGAGGGGTAGCAGGTTGGAGGATTATACACATTTAGTAGATATTTTTTAGAAAGAGATGAGACGGACCTGTTGCAATTTGGAAAGCGAGGGAGCTTGTTAGTTTTATTATGTAGCTTTTGTTGTGGTGAATGAACATCTAGTTGTTGAGCGTAGGTGAGTTTCACCAGTTTATGTAAGCAGCATTCTTCCTCTGTACTGCTGTAGCACAGATGCGAATGAACCACTTGTGGGTTTGGTGTTGTAGACCTTAGTTGTATATAATAGATCTAAATAGGTTTTAGCTTCATATTGTTTCGATTTTATTCATTATGGATTCGTTAATCCATAATGTATGACCCACTCCCTATATTCAATAAGAAGTTAAGGAAATTAATTCTTATTTGATTCCTTGCCACATCTTAGATAACAAACTCGATACTATCAACTTGAATAAGCTTAATGCTTAAAAAGAAGAAACATATAACAACAACGATAGCAGAATACAACTCTACCAATTATGGATTCAATCCAATAAAATAGACTTGAAGTAAAGAACTATAGCTGTATTAAGCACAGATTATATCACTCTATAGAATTTTCAATAACCCTGGTTTCTAATTACAGTCAAGGACTATTGCTAAAAGTGTTATTTTCTAATGTATCCCCCTGCATTGACAGAAAGTCGGGAGGAGCTTGGAGCTTATTCAAGCTTCCATGGTATGCAGGGGTTGAGAAACGATTCTGTCCCTTGATTGGGTACTAATCTACAACAGGGATTGTTTATGGATTGCTATGCTCTCATTGCAAGCTAATGTAATACTTGTACACACACTCTCCTGTTTCTTTCAGAGGACTGTTGTCTCTCTATGTTACCCATTTGCAGCTAAGTGGACTAGAATATGGAGTTTTAAGTGTCTTTGGCACAGAAAAAAAGTTTGGCATCAAGGTTAATACTACACAAAACTGGTATTTTACATTTCCCAACTAAAATATTAAATAGAATATTATTTATCTTTGAATGTGCTAGATACTAAGCCCCTATATTTTAATGGGAGAAAAATGGGAAATGTATATGATTATGCCTTCTTCGGGAGCTATTAGACATAAATGAAGTGAAATTGCTCCCATCGGGAATAAAAAAACTATACTTCGGACTCAGCTCATCGGGAGCTTACCTATACTACAATATTCACCACAAAGTATTAAAGTTGTTGCTGAAACAATAATGGAAGAGTGTTATTTGTAGTTAAAATTGAGGAAATTCATATAATCATTTTTATGGTAAACGCATAAAATCCGAGAGAAGACATATATATCGTTGGTTTTGCAGATATATTTAGTATCGATTATTTCATTATTTTAGTATCGATTATCTCATTATTTTGGTATCGATTATCTCATTAAACTATGTAGAGGGGAATTCTTTATTAGATGAGGAAAGTTTAAATAAACAATGAAATATTCTTATATTGGTACAATACTCTATAGTGAGTGTATCATACCTTAACATATGACTGTTACCTGTTTTGCCGAATCCAGTAGGGTTTGAACTTAGAAAGTAAAGATACGTAGCTAAATGCCGAAAGACGCTCAACCATTTCTGCAACTCTATCGCCTTGAAATAATGCTACCTAACGGTGAGATTTTCTGTGACTGCTATTTCTGGATAAACTTTAGCAAAACTATAAAATAATTCTAACGTACAAATTCATTATCCAGCCATCACCATATCAGAGGATCTGGTCACTGACTAATCAGGGCAGCACACCACACATCCTTGTACCCACTCCAATCATCACAACAAACCATCAGGTACTTCAAGTTACTACTAGTCAGAACAGGAATAATTTTATGCTGACTACCCCTGGCAGGAAATATCTCTAACACAACCCATCCCTCGTTGCCGAATCTTTTCATATTTCTAACACAAGCAAACCCATGACCCCTATTCCACCAATTGCGCCTTCGTGCATCCCACAACCGGTAAACTGTCCCACCTCCCAAATTACTTCTGGTCCTTCTGAGCCCTTTGCCAAGACAATTTCTAATAATTTTGCAAGATCGACCTTCTACACACCACTCCTGAACTAAGCAGTGAGAGCTAACGAAGGTGCTTCTACATGAAGTGGTCACGCAATCTAGTAGAAATAGCAGCCAAATCTCTTTCAAATTCCACACTACTGTCTTTAAAAATGAAAGATACGTGAATAATTTAGTCCTAGATACTCTACGTTTGAAAAATAATGATGGGTTGGACATAGCTGGAACACCTTTGTTCATAGGACTGTTCTATTAAGGCTGAAATGTGACTAAAGAACAACAACCACAACTAAGTAGCGTTTGAAAAAAGCTTCTGCTTTCCTTACAACAGACACTTAATAAAACTCCACCAAACTCCATTATTTTTATACTCCAATATTCTTCAACATTGTGCTCCAGACCTAGCCCTTATCATAGCTAAACTCTTCAATATTTCTCTTCAATATTTCTCAACCTATACCAATCTTAGGAAACGTTCTACAGAGTTTTCCATCCAGAAGAAAGGCAACTTCTCTAACCATACCAAATGCATACAAAGTGCTCATACTGTCAACATTCAAAGGTGATGGAAACAGTCATTATCAATCACCTCCATTATCTTGAGTCTCTCGCTGTCCTCAGTGACCGCCAATCTAGCTTCGATAGAGCCATATCTACTGGAGTCTGATTTTAAAAAATCGACTATATCTAGCTGCGTTCACCACCTATAAGATTCATCTGTATTTCCTGTCTTGGATTGAAACCTTTGTGTCAGATCGCAGCATTGCAGCGTGTATTGATGGAACTCTCTCCGACACATACTCTATCAACCCAGAGTTCAGTTATGTCTCTCACACGCTTCCTTCCGTAGAAAGCTTACACACTTGTCATTCAATATAAAGTGAATCAACTAATCATACACATTATTACCTATCATTAGCTATCAATTTACAGTTAAGCGAGTAGAGCCATATGCGAGTTAAATGTCTTCCCCATGGACATATTACTGAAACAGAGAGTGGTTACTAGAAGTCCCAAGCCATTTATAGCTCTTTCGTTCGTTCGTTCTTCCTTCCTTTCTTTCTTTCTAATTAACTGCTTAGCGAATACGATTACATCCATCTATCTATCAATCTACCTATCTACCTATATCTATCTATATCTATCTACCTATCTACCTATCTACCTATCTACCTGTATGTCTGTCTGTCTGTCTGTCTGTCTGTCTGTCTGTCTGTCTGTCTATCTATATATCTATCTATCTATGCTTACGCACACATACATATAACTAATTACTTCATTAGATATTTTATTTACCTCACACATGTGTGATAAAGAGATTAAATTGCTTGATCTAAAATAACACTTAATGTGTAATTTTCATTATTTAGTTGCGATATCTACTATTACTTTATTAACTACATTATTTATCATTTAGTGGGCTGTGCCTCTCATAGTATGTGAACTGTGCCATCGATAGTAAAGTGTCTTTGTCAAGGACTCGTCTGTGCTTACAGAGTAGATGACTACGATAAAATTCCATCAGGATTGATGTTTCCTATAATCTGTTTAGGGATAGCCCCCCCACATCATCATCATCATCATCATCATCATTATCATCAACATTTTCGTCATTATCGCATTATAAAGAATTCAATGAAATAACAATCTGTAACATATCGGCAATCAACAATACGTCATTATGAAAAAGTACTTCATAAAAATACACTATATTTCTCTATGGAAGTAAGTCATAATTAATATTGGAGATATTAAAAAAAAAAGACCTGATAATAATGGGAATCTTCTAATATTAACCTAGATATTTGCCATTGTCCAATTTTCCAATGTAACATCATTACTCAGATGTTGTATCTTTCAAGTTAAATTTATTTCCTACTGTTAAGCTGATTATAATAGTTAAGTATGATTTTGGCAAAACTAAATGGATGTTTGAAGTATTAGAAATTGAGTTAAAAGAAAATTAAATTGAAGGAAATTGAAAGAAATATTCTCGATAATGGGTATTACACAAATGTTGTATCTAATAAGAAAATGTTTTTAAGAACTTTATAAGAAATTTGCTCTTAAATACTGAAATATAAATCAGCCGAATTCCATTATTTCCGAAACCTATTTGTTGGTATTGTTTAGAAATAAGTGAGTACTTCGCTATCTTCTGAAATCACTTCTGATATTGATTCCAACGTAAGTTAAATCAAACTACTTTGTTAGTGAAAACTAAATCACAGAATGTACTAAGCTTTAAATGAAAACAAAATTAGAGTACTGATTACTGTGCTACGTTTTAGAGATTGTTTCTCTTTTCAACTGCACATTTTAAATATCGCTGTTTTCAGGATATATTCTCCCAGGATGTTTCTTTACTGGTATTGGAAGATCAGAAGATTGTTTATTAATGATACTTGTGACTCTGGTAGTCAAGTCATTACAAAAAAAAAATCATGATCATTTTCTTTATTCTGAGTTGTGACCGTGACATTGTTTGGTTGATTTAAGGATTGTTCAACAATGTTTACCTCTTTTAGATACAGGTGTAGTCTTGATTTATTAAATTTATCATGGTCGTCACATTAAATGTGTTAGCACTTACTATATTCAGTTTACATAGTGTATTTTGGAAAATGAAATAACAAGCATATTTTATTAGTATTAGGGTGATCAGCTCTCAAAAAGTACCCGAAAGATTCCTGCAGAATACATGACAATTATCTGTAAGTTTGCTACAATATACAAGTCCACATTCATAAACACAACTTTGTGCCTATATTGTAGCCAAATCTAATTACTCTGAACTCACTCCTCTTGATTTCACTTTGGCTCTGATGTCATCTGATTTATTTTTCTCTATGATGATAATATATATGGTATACATGCGTCTATTACATGCTTAGTATGCCCTGAAAAACATCGCAGCATTTTAGAATAAACACTTTCAGTAACATCATTTGGATAATGTTTCTCACGAGATGTCCTCGTAACTTTCCGCTGTACCATTTTTGTCTCCAATATCTATTGAAAGAAAATATTTTTGTGGCACCTTGATTTGTTAACACATCTTATGGTTGCCATTCATCCAACATTTGTTATCATTATGTCGAGCCAACGAAGGATATTCAACGTAGCCGCTCCATCAGCTAGAAATAGCAGCCACATCTCTCAACCGTCTTTAAAAAGCAAGAACACATTGGATAATGTAGTTCTAAATACACTATGCCTTAAAACTGATGAGATAGTCACAGCTTGAATGCTTTGACGATAGGTCTGCCCAATCAGAGCTTACTTGGGGTAATCATCAATAGCAACAATTATCTTGCTAACTTCTGTCTACCTGTTTTAAAGAAATTATTTCTGATTACTTCTTTTTGTAAGCCGTGAAAAAGATGTTTGTTGCTTTAGTCTTTAAACCTATGCTACAGTTATTCTGCCATGCTACCCATTGTCTTGTCAAACTGCTAATACAACACTGTGTATTCCACTTTTTCCACCCGATTTCTATTTTTCTTTAGTAAGCATTTTCTATTTTCATATACTCTGCATCTATGCATTCGCTATTGATACTCTTGACTGTGCATATAAGTAACTTTTCAATTTTCCCAATGTATATCTCTAGTTGGATCTAGTACTCATCAGTGTGGCAAATAGTGAAGTGTTAATAGAATATTGGTGCACTTATTCGTTTAATCAAGTTCATTTTTCATTCACTGAAGGGAGGATGCAAAATGTCAATATCGTTATTGAGAAACCAATTCTAATTTCCAGCAGAAATCTCATCCAGGGACTCAAAACTCAATCAAACTTTGACAAAACCTCACACTCAACTCAGTAACGTTTCGCATTTCGTAGTGGATTTCAAATATTTTTAGTCACTCTAAAATCTAGAAAAAGAGTCTCATGTCATATAATTATCGCTAGTTAATCTATTCCATTACTAGAGTTTACTTATTAAATTACAATCTCTACAGTCTGATACCTGTTGCCCATGATCACCTTTAGAATTCATTCTGTTTTATTGGCATAGCTGTTCCGTTTCTGTGAAGAAATATACTTCTACATCCATCAACCTTGTCCTTGGTTCCCATATAAGTAGTAAATATATAGTATACAGACCAATGAGTGGAGCCACTACGTGGTCACCCAACCTGACAGAAATACCCCTCAAATCAAACCCTACTATATTAAAAATACAAGGAAACATTGGATAATGTAGTCCTAGATAAACTGTCTGAAAAAAGATGGGATGGTCATAGCTGGAATAGCTTTGATCATGTCTGCTTGACCAGGTCTGACCTGGAGCTAAGAAACAACAACAACAATACACTCACACACGCAGGTGTCGGCTATACTCTACCCTCCTCATCCAACTTCCCGTCAAACGACTTGGTGGAGGAGACGGGGCCAGGGTAAGCCGACGTTCAAGCGGTAATACATAACGGAATCTTTTAGGGATAGTTTCCTCTCAGCCCATTTTTGACTGAAACTGGCCACCCTGCTTGTAAAATCATCCCAGTTTCTATGCATGTGGGGTTCCTGACCGAACCAGACACCAAGTAATTTAGGGGAACTAGGCACTGGATTTACTGAACGGTGTTGGGTTTACTGATCGAGTACTAAGTGCTATATTCTCCGTCCTTTTTATATTTTCTGAAGCCACAAACGTGGTTCTTTTTCTATAAGAATACTTTAACCTATATTGCTGCATAGTTTCCATTTTCACACCATATATATTCTGTTGTTGCTAGTTTTATTGATTCACCTCGGATCGGAGCTTTGCAACCAACGTGTCTGATTTGAATCTTAAAGAGTTTTCATATTTCACATATATATCCCAGCAATATCACATTTCCATTCTCCACTACTGTCTTGTATGTATGTTTATACTGTTAATAACGTGTTAGAACATTCATTTTCTGACATGTAATCGGCTACCTCTCGGAACCGTTTAGCATCGCGCGTTCCATCCGTCAGGGGTGTCCCCTCTCGCTTCTTCTGTACGTGCTGGCTCTTGAGCCACTGCTGTGGAAGCTGGAACGATTGAGGGGCATCGCTTTTGAACTGGGACAGCCCGAGCGGATAGTATCGGCGTATGCGGACGACGTCACCGTCATGGTGTCGGACGCCACCGATGTGGAGGCGGTCGGTACCATGCTGAAGGAATACGAGGTGGTTGCAGGAGCAAAGATTAACGCAGACAAGTCGGTTGGCCTGCAGCTCGGCACCTGGAGAGGCAAGTCCATGCCGTCGGACTGCGTCGTGGGCCGCTGTACCGACGGAACGGTTAAACTCTTCGGAGTC
>JAYRBU010001051.1:7345577-7357378 GCA_036023795.1 Vulcanoctopus hydrothermalis
GGTAAATGCAAGATATGATATAATATACATGTAGGCCATGGGTAAATGTGATATGATATAATATAACATGTGGACCATGGGTAAATGTGAGATATGATATAATATACAAGTGGGCCATGGGCAAATGTGAGATATGATATAATATAACATGTGGACCATGGGTAAATGTGAGATATGATATAATATAACATGTGGACCATGGGTAAATGTGAGATATGATATAATATACATGTGGACGATGGGTAAATGTGAGATATATAATATAACATGTGGACTGGGTAAATGTAAGATATATATATAATATAACATGTGGACCATGGGTAAATGCGAGATATGATATAATATACATGTGGGCCATGGGTAAATGTGAGATATGATATAATATACATGTGGCCATGGGTAAATGAAAGATATATAATATACATGTGGGCCATGGGCAAATGTAAGATATGATATAATATACATGTGGACCATGGTTATGATGTGAGATATGATATAATATACATGTAGGCCATGGGTAAATGTGAGATATGATATATACATGTGGGCCATGGGTAAATGTGAGATATGATATAATATACATGTGGACAATGGGAAAATGTGAGATATGATATAATATACATGTGGACCATGGGTAAATGTTAAAACATCAACAGTGGGCAATTACAAAAAGAAGTTGCTGATCCCTGGTTTAGAGATTCAAGGCATTCGGAGCTACCTAGATTTGATCCCTAATTAATGATGACTACAAGAACATATTCGTTCAGTATTTTTAGCTCCTGAGTACAACAAATTCTTACATTCATAGGGGTCACTAATTACTTCAGTACACCTCACTTAATCTAACCCCCTTTACACTTTTACAATAAAATGGCTTCCTGCCAAAAAGATGGTGATTCTTTATCTTTGGTTATTATATGGCAGAGCCTAACTCAGACAAGCATGGGAAAATGGATGTATGATAATGATGATGATGATGGTGATGGTGGTGATGGTGGTGATGGGGATAATGGTGGTGGTGATGATGGTGATGGTGAGTCTGTCATCAGATGATGACATAGGGCAAGAGATCAGTGCTCTGACTGTAGTACATTTGGTGTGGGTGGGATGGAATTAATTTTTAAATAAAATATAAATATATTGGCGATCTCCAATTTTGGCATAGTAAACTCCTAACCGTACGTAACCCTAACGAGTTTACTACGCTAAAGGTTAGAAGTTTACTACGCCAAAATTGTAGATCGCCAAATTTTCTTTGCTACGTCTTTCAACGGTCATTTTCGTCAGAAGTATATATACCCAACTATTTCGGTAATCACGAAGAAAATCCAATTAGAGAAGAGATACTAAAATATATTTTAATGATTAGTGTACATGAAAAATTTATAGTGGAACTAAACATAGAAAAGTAAAGAATGCTGAAGAATTTCAGAGAAAAAAATTTCGACACAAAGACAGCTACTCAGATTGAGTAAGCGTAAGATCAAAGGAGTTCCCCACTGACCATCACATCATTTTTTTTAAGGCAAGGGATGGGTTTACATCAGTAGGTATTTGGTGGAGTGGAACACGGCACAAAGAAATGTTTCCTTGTACCTGTTCTTGATAGCAAAAAAAAGCTACATTAGAACAACATACCGGGTACTCGGGTAATGATGGACTGCATATATCCAAATAAATCAACTTGGAGATGGCGGAAAATACATTCGTGACGAAAGATGTGCTGTATCCTCACGCTACCTCTTCTACCGTTACTACTGTGGTCTCTGCTACTCGTAGCTGATTGATCTCGTGCCACCTCCACTCAGGCTCACTCGTCTCGGCCTTGCACTAACCACTACTCTCAGTCCTCCATCCCCAGAATGTCAGTCCACTGGAATCCTTCTCAGTCCGTGTTTTTCCTGCAGCATCAACTTATATTTGTACATGGAGAACATCAAACCGTATCGATATATTCATTTTGGTGCTGTAAGGGTTAATTAAAATAATGTTATAATATATATTGTATACAGAGTTGTTCCCCTTTATTTATGAAAAATGTTCAATGGCACTTCGTATGGGGGGAGAGGATAAGTACCAAATATTCGGTTCTAGCATAGGCATGAGACCAGAAAATTGAGGGGAAGGGTTAGTCGATTAAATCTACCCAAGTATTTGACTGGTACTTTATTTTATCGACCTCGGAAGGATGAAAGGCAAAGTTGACCTCGGTGAGATTTGAACTGACATCAAAGAGCTGGAATAAATACTGTCCGACGGTCTAAAGATTCTACCAGTGCCAAATAATGAAAATATTAGTATGTACTCTTTTACTTTATATAACGACAGTAATTTCAATAGTGAACGTTTTAGTATTGTATTCTTATCACCTTCTCAATGTGTGCTATTTGGAAATACATTTTGAACAAATGATTCTTGATGGTGTCAACAGTTGAGATGCAGAGAGAATGATGCGATGGCTAAGTAAACACCACCTACTGGCGAATACAAGAAACTGTGCCAAGAACTCGTGCATCTTATTGTGGATGCCTCTTAATATCTAGCTGACATGGAAAGTGGAATTGTTGTGGGTTTAAGCAATAAAGGTCTGTGTGTGATGGATCCATTTTCTCAAAATCTAAGTTGCCCTTTAACAAAGCTACTCAGCTGTTCTATCATTGGTCAATCAACTGTACTCAGAAAGTACTATTCAATGAATTGCAAATATCGGAGCATCCAGCTGTAGAAACATGTGTAAGGCGTGGTCCCCCGACCCATCTAGGAGATTGGTGACCTCATTCACAATTGACACGGGCTGAAATCACCCATCCAAACCATGCCAACATGGAAAACGGACATAAAATGATGATGCTGATACAGTAGGTAGTCAATTGGTTTCACATGGTGACGGATGTTTGTTGTGGGTACATTTTCATTCACAGCAAAAAAGAATTGGTGGCATTGATGACACTGGCAACTTGATTGTGGTAGAGATTGACGAAAGTGTTCAGTTCAAAAAGAAATACCATGCTGGACAGCTTCAAATATTGACCTAATTATGCAGTAATCATGAAACAAATCTTTTCCATATAACGATGTTTTTTATTTTTAAATATATGAAACAGCAATATTCTGTTTTCCCCACCATCCTTGCTTGGTGGAGTCGTAGGGAGCACCATTGTGACCAACGTCTTGGGTATTTAAGACCTGGTGGAGACCATCCCTCTCCAGGTCTGTCAGCCGATTTCTTCCAGAAAGAGAGAAGTAGATAAAGAGAGAAACAAATCGACCCCACCCCACCATCCACTGCCAAGCAATTACTCAGTTCTGTATACTTCCAGCTAACTAAAAGGCAACACTTGTCATTAGATAATTTTTCGGTGCTGAGTAAAATAAATAAATAATACTTTTCATTTTATGCCTCAATTCACAGAATGTAAGATAACAACAGAATGATGATGTCACAGGTAGCTGAAATAATCTCATCTTCATACAGCAGACTATATATTATAAATGAGGATTCCCTAACACCCAGTTTTCAATTCCTCTGTATTTTTTCAAGTCAGAATTCCTTTTATAATTGCATTATCTCTTACACAACCTATTCTTTTTAAAAATTTATTTCTATTTCTTGCTGTTTCTGAACAACAAATATTACATCATATATAGTTGTGAGTGTCTATGGAAATATTGAGGTGCTTTTTCATGGCCTCCAAGATTTGTGGGAGGGAGGGAGGAAAGTATCCTCAGACCGGAGGTCTGGCCCAAATGCTTGCAACAGAAAGAACTCTGCTAAAGGCACCCAAGGGCCAGGTGGTGGTGGTGTTAAACCAGGTGATGGGTTAAGTCTACTACCCAAGTAGGTCATGGTGGGATTTGAACTTAGAATGCAAAGAGCTGGAACAAATACCACAATGCATCTCATCCGACACTTTAATGATTGTGCAAGTCCACTGACTCAGACTGGTACTTTAACCCCGAAAGGATGAAAGGCAAAGTTGACCTCTGCGGGATTTGAACTCAGAGCCAGAATGAATACTGCAAGGCATTATGTCTGATGCACTAATGACTCTGCCAATTCGAGGCATTTGTGTGACAGGGTTTGTCAAAGACAATAGTGATATTAAATTAACTAAAATAGCTACAACAAGAAAAAACTGGGTTGTGAATTCCAATTGATGGACGTATCTATTCTTCAGCTATTGCCAAATTCCCCTCAAATTACACTTCACCATCTTAAAAAATAAAAGACACATTAGTCTGGAGAAAAAAACATGGCTTAATTATGGCTGACCTAGGGTTAAACAACAACATTCTCCATACCTAATTTAATTGAATTGGCAATCAAATATTAGTGTTAGAGCTCTTAAATAAGACTTCCATTCAATTAGTATTATGACAAATCTAAATAAACAAAAAATGGGAAAATAATCTTATTTTCAAAAGTTATTCCTCTTTGAACGAGGGAAGAAGATAAGTGATTATAAGAATGACTGATAGTTAAATTGGTGCTATTATTAATGTCTTGGACCAAACAATTTTAGCGTAGTAAACTCCTTAGGGTTACGGTTAGGAGTTTACTACGCTAAACTTGGAGATCGCCCAATTTTAATTAAAATTACACAGTAATGAAGGAAAATATAACATTAGTTTAATTATCAATTCTGGTCAGGGGAGACAACTCCTAAATTTCAATTAAGAATAATTATTATTTGGTGTCCATATCGAATCTTTCTATTATTATTTCTCAAATTATCCAAACAGCAAATGGACTTAAGAAATCTAAGATTTTTGTTTGTGAGACATGAAAAAATTTTTTAAAAATTCAAAATAGTGTCAGCACAATTCGCAGAAATGTTCTCACAGGAGTCTCGACAAGAACGCTTGTTCTGTGAAATAAGTGATTATAGACGAATGACTCGGACATCTCTCTATTGGTGGTACTTATTTCATTGACAATGGAGAGGGAAAAAATACGAAGTTAAACCTAGAATCTAACCAGCGATAAGTGACAGGGTAGACAGGTAAGCTTCTATCGTATCAAGTTCGCAAAGGTACAAACGTTAAAATTGTAGTTTTACTCTTTCAGTGAGATAAAAGTATTTTTACAACCGGTTTCAAAATTGGAAATGCTTCGCTTGCACTGCAATGAACATCAAAATATCAAATTTACTTTTCAGTTATTTTTTTCAACTTTTATAATAGGATTAAAGCATTTTGAATTCCATTTCTTATCGGTCACTGCTAGCTGTCTTTTATCAAAATGAACCTCCGATTTTCAAATCTGGACAATTCTACAAAAAGTCGCCTTTTAAAGACGAAATTATTTTAAATTTCGTTCTGAAAATATTTTCTGAACATTTAGCTGTGTTTAGACGAGGCATTAAAAACTTAAGAACTGTTAAGCCTTCGCTTACTCATGAAATCTTTCGTCAGCAATGTTTTCCCAAGAAATGCTAACCTGCAACAATTAAAACCAAACAAAAATTTTATTAACTTCATAACAACCTCTGGAACGCCGTTAGCCGTGTATTATATTTTATTCGTTCCGATTCACTGCGCTCTAAGTTCAAATCCCGCCGAGGTCAACTTTGCCTTTCATCCTTCTGGGGTCGATAACATAAAGTACCAGTCTAAGTGCTGGAGTTGTTGGCCTTGTAGCTATGGTAGAAACAATTATCATTATTATTTGTCCACTTCGTGCCTACTGGCACATGGGGCGATTTCTATAAGAGATTTCCACTGAACCTTATCCTCTGCCACTTTGAGGGCAGTTTCGAAGGTCAGCCCCTTGCGTTTCAGCTCCTTATCCATGGTTCGACGCCCGTCTCTTTTGGTCTACCCCGTTTTCGCTTTCCTTCTGTACATTACTGACTATTGCAACAACAGCAGTCTTGTAGACTCTACACTTCCTCCACTTTAAAAAAACCATACGATGGTCTGATTTCTCACACCAACTGGCACACCCTCATAAACCCGTTCGAAACTTTAAATCCAAATGTTCATGCACAAAAATACATTCGTCGGGAACTAAATCAGCTGTCCTAAACCCCAGAGGCAAGGCAAATATACGAATTTTTAAAAAAATTTGAAATGCCTTTTACCAAAACAAACGTTTCTATACTAACAATGAAGAAAAAAATTCCCTCACAAAAAAAAAATTACACATGAACTTGTTACTATCATTCATTTTAAATTAAAGCACATTTCTAATTTTAGCTCACCAGCAAACAGGAACACTCCAAACACCGGATATAATTTGATATTTAAAAAGCCACCTAGTATTTCTGTAATTTCCGTTTTGTATTATGGTGGGACAACAATTGTGTGACTCAACAGTGAAAGGTTTATTTATATTTTCGTCATTTCTACTACTTTTTGTTTTATTATTCCAGCCACACTTAATATGTTGAGAGAAAACCAGCAGAAAAAAATCTCCCCGACAACATAAATGGTTTCATATGTTATTGCACGATAATATTACTCACCATGACTTAAAAATTTACCTTTCAAAAAATTTGTGTTTAAATGAAATATTTTCGTATTTTCTTTGTTTAATGTAAACACAGTATGATGTAGCCGAGTATTCGTAATCTTAATATGTTTTACAATTTATTTTTTCATCTATTTATGCTTATTAAATATTAAAATGTTCCATTTATAAAATAACAAAATAAGTTTTCTTAACTGACTTCCATCCTATTTTGTTTAGATTGAATACGATGACTCGGCTGAGAAAAAGTGTGTGAAACACCGAATCGAACGGAAAAGAAGCGCCTGGCTTCTTCGGCCTTGGAAACTTCCGCTTGTGCCAAAAACAAAAAACATCTGTAAAGGTACGGCGGTTATTCTGCAATTGTTTACTTCTGCCATTGTACGGCCAACTATGCCCAATAAGAAAAAGAAATACAATGCCAGATTTCCGCCAGCAAGAATTAAAAAGATAATGCAGACTGATGAAGATGTGGGCAAGGTTGCTGCTGCCGTACCTGTTATCATATCCCGAGCTTTAGAACTCTTCATTGAATCGCTCATTTTAAAAGCTAGTGAAACTACGCAAGCACGACATGCGAAAACCTTGACAACAGCACATATTAAGCAGACTATTGAATCTGTAAAAAAGTTTGATTTCCTTCGTGATTTGGTTGTCAATATTACTGATCACCAGACAGAAGAAGAGTTAGAAGCCAGCACTAATTTGTCAGAAGTCGGAAAGAAAAGTGGAAAAGTCACTGCAAATCGTGGATCCCGGAAGAGAAAAGATTCCTTTACAGGTGGTGAACTTCATCGGACAAAAGAAAGAACGATATCAAATGATAGTCATGGTGTTCCGGATGAGGATAATGAGGAAACTGATGAAGCAGACAGTGATGAAACAGATCAAACTGAAGAGATAAGTAACGCTAGTAAATGTTGTCGGATCATTCCTTCTTTTCTTGCAGATGAGAACCCTCCCGTGCCTCAAACTAGCAGTAATGGTTTCCCCCAAATGAGTTCTTTGACACCGGCTCCTGTTTTATTTCCTTCAAGTTCTATACCTAGGGTATTTACCCCTGCACATTTGAAAGGACAGCCACAAGAAGATGATGATTATGATACTTGAGCCTAAATGACAATCGGAAAACTTTCTTAGACATTCATCTCCAGTCATTTAATGTTTGTATACAAATATCGATCTCGGTTAGTGATTGGTCAACCTAAATTAACATCGCATTTTATGCTCTTTTAGAGTGAACTCTCATCTATTTTCATCAGTTTTGTGAGTAAAATTAACTTTAGTACTGTTTGAAAACTCTGTGAGGTTTGGATCCGTTATTCGGATCATACAGTACACATAAACAGTTGTCATTGAGTTACGAGAAGCACTTGTAATATATCCTGATGTCATTTAAGAATAAGATATATCCTGAAACTGGGTGTATTTATTTTATTTAGAAAAATTACAATAGAATCCAATCCTTTCGTTCACCACACATTTAAGATCTCCATTTCTTACCATTATAGTATTTATATTGAGAAATTCTTAGCAAATACACAAAACATGATACCATTTAATTGTGTTCTTTGAATTTTGTTTTTTAAGAAATTCCTACATATTAAGCTATAGCGCATCTAAGAAATGTGATGCATAAGTTGGACATGTTTCCCCGTTGACTGCGTGTTATTCAGAATTATACCTGTTTGGATTTAGGTAATTGAGTTTTAAATGAATGCGTTTCATGTGTGATGGTGCTCATATATTTCACTCACATTTCACATCAGATCATCTTAACTCGAAATTAATTATTATTTGGAATTCTAATTCTTATTAATGAATTTTGTTTTCACATTTTATACAATAATGTATATATAATGTTGACTCACCTAAATCAACATCTCAAAATAAAGCCTATATATATTCAATCAACCTCTCTTTTGCCACAACTCGAACATACTGGTGCATGCTGATTAAATTGTTTTAATTGTCATTTTATAAATGTCAACGCAAACACGTGTATCAGTCAGTATAAACCAGTTTATTGATTCTCTTTCATTCTTAAAGCTTTTATTTTTCTCCTCTGTTAAATCTCATGTATTTATGTTCCTTTTCTACATGATTAAAAACGATTTTAATTTTTTGTCCGCCCCCCCCCCCCCCCATTGATAAGCTTGAAGCTTATCAATGTAAATTTATTGGTTATTATAATTAAATGGTTATTTATGAAACAGAGTTAAAGAATGTCAATTTTCAAATGCAGAAATTAAACATATCATATTGATTAGTTCCTGTTAGGTTTATTTGCACAGGAAATGGAAAGTTCAACTTTTCCTGAATATTTACAAAAAAAATAAACTACTTTTATTCAGTGGTGTTAATCTAACCATGAAGAAGTTCCATATCACTTTGATAGGGAATGAATGTGTCAAGCTCCTTATTTTACATTTTTTTACAGCTGAAAGGCAAAATAAGTAAATGTTAACATTTTCTTAATGCACCCTTCCTGCATATTAGAAAGGCGTTTCAGATCTAAAGTTCTTCCAAAATTTATTAAATCTCTTCTTGAAATGGTTGGTTGTCTTTAACTTGACACACTTCCTTGATAATTGGTCCCAGTTTTCACTGATCCTGTTTGAGAAGGTTTGCTGTGTAGCTAGCTTGTTGTATCACCTCTTAAATAATATGTATAAATGACTGCTTGATATACTGACAGAATTCCAAGATATTGTCTTTTTTTTAGGTTTCCTGTTATTACTTTTCGGCATATATCAAATCTACCTGTGGATCATTGTAAGCACCTTGAGTCTAGCCTCTTACGGTTGCAACAACTTTGGTGGCTTTCATTTGCACACTTCAAGAATATGATCCCTGAAGAAGTGTAAACACTAAATGATGTTACCATATTTGAAGTGTTGTCTCAATATATTATTGAAGAGTATTTGGAGGGCTTTTGGTGGTCACCCAGGAATGATATTAGCATTCTCGATTGCACCTGCAGTGTGTTTATGGAACTTCATGTCCTTATCAATGATCATACCAAGATCCATCTCTTTCTCACACAGTTTCAAGGATATGATCCTTTGTCTTTGGTTTCAGTGAATATTTCACATTGCTGAGCCTAAATATAAAACCACATTTTCCCATACTCCACAGTAACTGCCACCAATTAGACCAAACATTCAAGTTATTCAAATCTCTTTGTGACACATTGTCGTTCACTTTCTTCTTGAACATCTTAACTTCATTAGAGAAAGTTTGTACGGACTTTTAATTAACAACAGCGTATCATTTATGAAGATGAAATAAGATGTCAGTCTGAACAAGTATCTACAGTTTTAATATTATTACCATGGGATCAATTAAATATTATTATTGGTATGTCTTAGCTCATCAATATAATTAAAATAATCAAAATTTGATCTAATGTTGAATTTTCATTGCTTCATATATAAATTTACATTGAATGTATTGAGAAGGTCTATGTGTAAGTACAGAAGCTATGGGTTTTTCTTTGTGTAGTGGTTATTAGGTCTAGTCGAGGCAGTTGGCTATGCATATGAAGCAATTTACTGCTCCAACACAATAGGTCTTGATCTAAGTTTGGCACATTCAGTTTGATTATGTTAAATGTAATTATGATATTTATTGCCAAGTTGCATCCCATTGAATGTCCAACCAATCACATAATTAGTAATGTTGAAAGTGTTATAGAAAGAATTAGATGGTGTTGGTCTGTGATTAAAATGACCAAGACAGTTGAAGACTAAGGTTTGACAAGCATGTGGAACATAGATATATGCTATATATTCTAATTTATGGAAATTGTTGTAGGGATTAAGATATGAGGGAAATTATGTTTCCGTGTGACTGGCCATTATAGTTCATCTGCTTGCTTGATAATTATAGTAATATCAGAAATAGTATTGGGAATTAGTTGTTTTTTATTTTATTTTAGGAAAACTTACTAATTGAATTTTAATTAATTGGTATTTTAAACAGACTTCTATAAAAAAAATTGTTATCTACTATGTTACATGATAATCATTTCCAGCTTATAATGTAATGTAGAAGGTTACATAAATATATTTGGGGATACAATTTTAGTAAAGATGTTTTTAAAATACTCTTATCTGAAACCTAATTTTTTTTTAAATGTTAACATCCTTTTTTTTATGTTATAAAAGCATTAAATATAATGTTAGAAAGTCTTAGAATATTTTAGGGGCCATTGTTCTTAAACAAAATATTAGAAATTTTGTTCTAGAGCATTGCTGTCTCATTTCCTTGGTGCAGACACTTCATTAAAAGGAGACAGAAAACATGAAATCATTGAATTTTTATACTTTCTTTTCTATTTTGTCTTTGAGTTAAAAACACTTTATATATATTTTAAAAAAAAAGAGAAATGTCTTCCTCTGATTTTCCAGTTTTTATGAGATTTTCTTGAAAATGTTGACAATCTTTGTAAATGTTATAAAAATAATTGAAATATTTTATTTCGTGCTGTAAATATAATTCAATCTGAGCAGAGTTTTTTTTTTTTTTTAATTATTGAAGTAACACTCAATAAAAATATATTTCCAGATCCTTATATTCAGATGTCTAATATATTTATATTTAAAGCTCATCATTTCTCAAGGTACTAAAAAAAAAAATGGTTCACTTATTTCGAATGAACCAAGATTCAAGAATTTTACACATAGTGTTTATTTTTAAAATAAATGAATAATAATAATAATAATACTACATTGAGCATTATTTCATTTAACATTTTTTTTTTATCCACTTGATAACAGTGATAAATGAGTTGACATGACTATGTGGTTTACAACCAATTGAATAGCAGGGCATATTTTCTTTAACATCCAGAATTTCTTTTTTCAGGTTGATATGGTTTAAACAATATTATTTTTCTCACGTCATGCATAAACTATTTTATTAACAGAATATTATGTGTGTGTGTGCTTGTCATCGCTTGGCACCATTTATTTATTGTTTAGGCGGCCAATGACGTTTGTTTACTTTCTCCATAAAACAATATGTCTGGCAGCTTGGCAGTTCGGTGGTATAATTCCCATACTTAAAATAAGTATGTTTGGTAACAGGAAGGGCATCTGGCCATAAAATACTGCCTCAAATATCTGCATCCAACCCATGCCAGTCCTGTCATTGTTGTTAATGGTATTGCAATTGCTGTTGGTGGTAGTTGTTGTTAAGCTCCAGGTTGGCCATGATCCAGCAGACCTATGATCAAAGGTGTTCCAGCCATGACTATCCCATCTTTTATTCAATCATAGTGCAACCATAATACTACATTATCTAATGTGTTCTTCATTATTTTTTA
>JAYRBU010001051.1:7376522-7395286 GCA_036023795.1 Vulcanoctopus hydrothermalis
CGTAAAAATTCTGCCTCAACTCTCTCCGTCCAACCCATGCTAGCATGGAAAAACGGACGTAAAAAAGCGATGATGATGATACTGTACTTGTATATATGTATTTATGAATTCATATGTGGTTAAAAGATTGGTGAAAAATTTTAAGCCAATTTTATGTAAATTACTACTGAGGCAGCATGTTATGCTTTAGATATTTTCAGAAGCCAAGTACATGAGGTTATGTGTATTTAAGATTTAATGTACTTGAAATGAGGGAGGGTGGGGTATATTTCAGTGTTCATGTGTTAGTATTGTTGGGGTGCAAAAATACTGGTCTATGCAACAATTATGGACTTTGCGACTTCTGGTGAACATTTGAATTTATGTGCTATATTAAGGACACTTGGGGGTGTCACTAGATCCTTGAGAAATTGATTTTCACAGTAAAATTCTACTATTCTGTTAGATTTTCCTTTGGAATTCCATTGTTATTCTGCTAGTGATTAAGGTCTTTGCTTTTATTAAGAGATTTTATAAATTCTGGTTGTTGTATATATGTATTTATTGTCGATGTTTAAGGGTATTGATTATAGTTTACTTTATGTGAGATTTCTGTAGCCAAAGGTAATGGGGTGAAAGTATTCTTGAGAAATGTTTTACTCATAAATACTCTTATGTCCACCACATGATGATAGCTTTTGAAGATGCTCAGTTGATTTCTCCTGAACACTTAGCTTATGAGTATTAATACATACCCTCTCTTCACCAGATATGCATGCCCATTGCTCAGCTCTTAGTGGTATTAGTGTATTCCTCTCAACTTATAAACAACATAACTATGGAATACTTGTAGGCTTTCAAGTTATGTAGATGGCTTAGTATCATAAATAGTATATATTTTTAACTATTTTTGAAAACTGCTATCATTTGAATAAGTTGCTATATGATAGTGAAGAATCTAAGTGAATTTTTTTTTTTTTTTTAGAATAGATTTATTAACGTATTTTGATTTCGTTATTCAGAAGTCCTGCTGATGTTTTGCAACATGGACCCTGACTTTGGAGACAACGATATTACTATGGGATTTTGTAATGGATGGGTAGAACCATCAAGTCAAATCTGACTATTGGTGGGCCTGTGGAGTGTCCACATCCACACGGATTTCCTAGAACATAACAGAGGTGGTTTGCCGTTGCCTTTCTCTGTGGTTCAATTATTTTTCCTACAGGAGTAGTTGAACTCTACAGATTTACAGCTAAGTGCACTTTATCAGTATGGTTGGTGACAGGAAGAGAATACGACTAAAATGCTGCTTCAAGAAATCTCCATCCAACCCTTGCTAATATGGAGACTGACATAAAATGTTGATGCACTGGACCATTTTGAGAGGAAAGTGTTATAAGCACTGAGCAGATGTCTGCTGACCATACATTAGACCTCAGAACAATTTCTGTCTATTCATACTCTCACTTATAGGACGGAAGCAACTTTTGTATTCGGTGGTGTTATACAACCATGAAGCTCACCTCCCTGTATAACAGAAATACACGGGCTCTCAGCTGTACTGTTGGGTATTTCAAAGAGACCATTGAGCAGTTGCAAGTTAATATTGTGTTCATTTGGAATCATTAATATTCACCCAGATAGTGGCACAAAGCTATATCTTTGTGTGTGTATGTCATAATCTGAATACTGGCATAAGTTTGAAAAGCTTATCACCACTCATCAGACCCCATGCCATTTCATCTGTGAATTCCAACAATCTGAGATTTGATCTCAATGTCTTAAATAAGTATCTTCTGTTAATATATAGCATTTTTTTCACTGAGCTTGTATCATCCATTTGCATCACATGTGCACACTTCAACTTCCCCATCTATTTTCTCCGCTTCTTTACTGTGAGTTAGCATTAACACCAACCTGGTGGCCAAGACTCACGGCCATGCATATGCAGTCTACTTTTCGCATGGAGGTGAAACTTTGTTCACATCAGTGGTAACAGAACTTGCAGCCCTTTTATATTTTGAGTAATTTAGGTAGGTGGGTATGCATGTACATAATGATTTGGTCATTCAGAGTGTAGAATGTTCTCAAAATGTTAGCACAGTTAGTATTTGGCTCTTTTGTTGATTATGATGATGTAAAGTCTCTTGGTAACTTGTTTAGACTAAGTTCTTCTTCTTTATATTTTTAATAAACGTTCCTTAAATATCGGATCATAACTTCAATAGTGTAAATTTGGAAAATGTGTATATGTATATGGCCGCCTCAGAATCCTATTCAAGCCAAGGGAGGTAAGTACATACTTGAATGATTAAGACTTATAGGATTGTCAACTATAGAACTATAGATTAACTCTTAACATCCTGTAAGACCCGGTTCCACATGTTATTGTGTCATCAAATTGATATGAATTATTGAATGATATATATGATGTAAGTGAAGTATTTTTGTGCGAAAACACCTTAAGAACCTGTTTCTTAACTGTAAATTTCATAATGTATAACCTGCAAAAACCTTGTTTTTAAGGGATTTCTGCTCTATCATTATAGGACTTGGAATATTCTTTACAGGATGTTAAGAGTTAGAATTGTCCATGATCATTAAATTTATGCCAAATAAAACTTTTTAATCATTTCGGTGTGTATTTCATCCTTTTGCTTTTTGTAGTTTTGGGAAGCCATATGTATTTGTGTGAATGTATAACATGCCAAACATTTTCTCTACTTTCAACTTCACTTTCTTATTTCAATATTTTGATATATTTCTTTCAGTAATTTTTCTGTTGATGGTGTGAACATCTACCTTAGCATCTATATAAGTATGACATGATGGTGTAGGTGACAATCATGCGTTTCACATATTCTATTGAAAATGTTAATTTTTATTTGCATTGTGATAAATGGTTACATTTGTCTTTGATGCAAGGAATTTCCATTTTGTATTTGTGTAAACACAAACATATAAGTCTGTAGATTAATAAACAAAACTTGTCTTAATTACACTTCTGTGTAATTTTCTCTCTTTCTCTTTTTTTTCTTTTTTTTTCTTTTTCTCTTTCCTCCCAGGCAGGATGGCGACTTGGTGGAGTGCTGGCATTGTGTCTGCCATAGCTCTGGTGGGGGTGGGGTGGGTATTGATTGCTATTGGTACCACAGGAATGAATGCATTAATTTATGGGTTTATAAATTATGACTATTGAACATCAGATGTATTTTAAATCCCAATAAGTTATCACTCTTCAGTAATAACTGATTATAGTTTTTAGCTAGATGGAGTGGCTGAAATTATTTTCTCCATTAAAATTGTTTAATCAAACATGGCTGAGGGGACTTTAAATTATCTAACTAGGTTACTGTGAAAATATCAGCTAGTCAATATCTGGTGGGGGGATCAGGTGTTAATACTATCTGGAGGAGCTTTCACTATTTTTAGTTGAGTGTCCATAGTGTATTATTTAGTTAGAATTTTAATTATTCTGTTGATAACAATTATATCCAGTTAGATTTCTGATATATTTATATTGGTATTTTAAAAGAATAACCTTTGAAATATTAAACTAAATTTGTGGTTTGATATTTAAACCATATATTTACTGTCTTGAATTGCAGTATCAAAATAAAGCCCATCAAACATAATGTGTGTGTCTGTGCATGTAATGCTGATCTAAAAAAAATGATTAATGGGTTATCTTTGGGTAGAAATGAAATGAATTTCATTTGAATTGGCTGCTTTTACACTCTCTTACCCCTGAGAAGCTACATCATCTCAAGCTGGATTCAGCAAAAGTATCTCAAGAAATATCAGCTGGCGTTTGTTGAACAGTTAGAAACTGTATTAGTTTATAAGAATAAATGATTGCCAGTCAATTTGTCTTGCCTTCTGAGTACTTAACATGCAAGTTTTTGTTTTGTTTCATCTTAAATGAAGAGTTTCAATTTTGAACAGATGCAGGTTTAGTTGGTAAAGTTGGCTGGCAGCATGTCTTTCAAAGATATTTTTTAAATAATTAGCTTTTACTGCTAATTGATTTTTATTTGAATATATTGTGGTTATAAAATTGAAGTTTAAAATTACTGATGTAGCCAACTTGCTCTAAACTTGTTTCTTTCACTTTTGATAGATTCCCAAGTCAATTAGATGGCTCACTGTAAATTGAATGTTTATAAGAGTTAATGTAACAACAACACTGAATAATTTTATGTTTGCTAATATTGATAATCATTCATATAATAATACAAAATTTGAGCAAAATTAACATGTATATTTAAATTGCAAAGCATAAGATTGTTTTTTGTTGTTACAAAACTCTTTGCCATCTATTTTGGGAATCTTTATTGGGTTTATTTCGCCATGAATTGGCTAAGTTGTACCATTGCAATCCATCCATTTTTCAAAATTAAGAAGAAACCCTGTTGCGATTCATTGGACGAGAATCATTTTCCATCAAATAATGGCGTTTCAAGAAGGAGCATCAAAAGAAAAGTGGTAGGAATGAAGATATGTAAATTCTTACTAAATGAAGACAATTTCCTGCTTGCTTATACATTTACGTGTTAAATGTAGTGCGGTGTCATTTCTACACGATGCTGTGTTACAAGCCTTAGACTCCACACTCCTGGTGGTCAACTTTTCTTGATGGTAATAAATATACTTCGAAAATATTTTTGCCTGGATTTTTTTTATTTTTTGCTGGTGATTAATTAGGTCATTAGTGACCTAAGGAATGAATCTTCCTATAAGCATCACGATTCCTTCTAAAGCACCTGTTACGTTCCATTCTTTTGGATGTCAGGTAAGAGTTTGGATATTTCTTCATGCTCTTTATAAATTCAATTATATTTGTTAAATAAGTTATTAATTTGGTTTCTTGCCAATTTTTAAAGATAGTTCACATGTGAACTGCTCTGGTGTATTTTCAGTGTTACAGCTTACTCTGAACTTGATCACATTAGTTCATCTATACAAACTGAATGATCAAGTATTAGGTTTTTCTCTCTCTCTCTCCTCATAACACTTATACTACATAAAGCTTGAGAATTCTGGTATGATCTTATTTTTATATTCCCGTGTTCAATTTATCTCGGATATGTATTTCATATTTTAAGTCTGTTCTTGTTCTTTTCAGGTGAAACCATCACAGAAATTACCCGTTCTATATTTGATTGACTCGATAATAAAGAATCTGGATGAGTGTGAATATCCTCAGCTTTTCAGCAAAAATATAGTTCCTATATTTTGTGATACCTTTGAAAAGGTTAGGATGAGTTGCGGTGATTTTTATGTAGATTTTTAAATCTTGATATTCATATGGGTGGGTTTTCTGAAAGGTAATTTGGGTACTGGTTTTTGTGAATAAAGTTTAGCTTTTCCAAATTTGTGTACATCTAATTTTCTATTTTCTTGAATTGATTGCCTTAAAATGTTATTAAAGAATATATTTCAACGACTTTGTGATGTATTTTGTATCAGATTTTTCA
Source organism: Vulcanoctopus hydrothermalis (assembly GCA_036023795.1). Classification (NCBI taxonomy): domain Eukaryota; kingdom Metazoa; phylum Mollusca; class Cephalopoda; order Octopoda; family Octopodidae; genus Vulcanoctopus; species Vulcanoctopus hydrothermalis. The sequence goes on from JAYRBU010001051.1 coordinate 7,381,982, forward strand.
CGTTGAGTAGAAAACTTAATTATCAGATATTTAATATATAAACGTTGCTTGGCTAATTTTCTGTATTGAATTTGCTACACATCAATTCAAATTTAGTCTGCTGAATATATTTGTAATGGAAAAAGGTTTCCGAAACTAGGAGAATTGACAGTTGCAGTTTTGGGTTTGTATTGCTAAATATACAGGTTTTTTTGGTGTATAGGTGGATGAAAAAACCAGAGGAGCCATGTACAAACTTAGACAGACTTGGCAGATGCATTTCCTTAACCAGAAACTATATGCACTTGATATGCGTGTGAATATGTTGGACCCAGCTTGGCCTGTCATTGCAGATCCTCCTGGACAAGGAAACATACATGTGAATCCAAGATTTTTAGTCCAGGTAAAAGATATCCTGCCAGCTCCGGTTGATGACCTTTTTTCTCCCCTTTCCCATAGTTACAATAAAAGATTAGTCAAAATCCATTTTTACTTAAATATTACCTTTTCATGTGATGAGAGATTTTCAGTTCTTCAGAATTTTGTTGCAGTAAATTAGCTTAGTTTCATTGTAGAGAAATGCTTTTTCAAATTTTGATTTTTTAATTCATATTATTTTAAAAAAATTGGTTGAATTTATTTAAATTATTAATTTATAGATTTATCCAAAATTGTTATGTATTTGTTTTAAGAGATTGAGATTTGGGTATTTTCCTTGGTCATTGTTATATGATTTATTAGTGCATTCAATTTTAGTTCACATTTATTCATTCATTGTATCCATTTTGGGTTCATATTTAAATTCAAATCTTTCATAATTTTATGTAAGAAATTTTTAAGTTCTATTCCAAACACCAACTTAAAAGCAAGTAATTTAGTTATTTTACTAAATTAATTGAAAATCGTGGGAAGTGTACTTCATTAGAAATATGGTAATGAAGGGGTTAAAGCGATAACCTATTTATGAATGTCTATATTAAAGCTTTTAATTTGAGTGGGGCTATGAGTGAAAAGTTGCCTTACTACGTATCAAAACATTATCAACTTTATCCATTGCTTACCATAATGGTCTACTGTATCTCAAATCTTATAGAATTCTAGGTTATTTCTTATTTAATCTTCTTGTCATGAGTTGGAATGGGATTCGAACTCACATTTTTCTTGGTAAAATTGAACTTTTCTTTAAAATTATTTAGTTGAGTTTTTACTCTTTGGTTGGTCACTAGATATAAGTATTTAATTGTTGGTAATTAGTCGACCATTTTTTTTAATTTTTTTTTTTACTGCATAAAATCTGAAAATTTATTCTCATTCAAAAGAATCCATGTTTACAAAATAAATCCTGTCATCATCCAACTTCCCTTTCCCATCTTTGTTGCCTGGGTTACAATTTGCAATTATTTTGTGATTTTGATATCTAAGAAATTTGTTTGTTTTGTATTTTAGCCACCATAAACAGCACTGTAAAGAATGAGTTTTAAGACAATTGTTTAGGATTTGAATTAGTTGAATATTCCATTCTCCATTCTTGTGGAAATAAACGTATCGTACTGTTCATTTAAATTTGTTTTGATAGGGTTATCTCATTCAAATGTTAACTGGTTTAATTTTTTGTAGCCTTTAGTTTTGATTCCTTCCATAAATTGATTCCTAAATTAGTGATACCAATGAAATTACTCTGTAAGGTTGGGTAATGATTTTATTTAAGACACAGTTTAAGCTTATTTCTTTCGATGTATGCACATTTTCAGTTATGGAAAATGGTTTTAGTAAACAAGGTTTTCTTTTCCGCCTAAGATTGAAAAGATAGTAATATTTGGGTATTTTCATTTGTGATTATTTTAGTGTCTTCACAATTATTCCACACAATAGCTACTGTCTGTACAAGTTTGAAGCAGCAAGTTTTACAAATAAAATCATTGCTAATTTCAATAAAACTAGACATTTTATTAAAGTATCAAATGTTCAGTGGTCAGGCAGCTAATTAATGCTGTCTTTTCTGAACAGAAAGAGGAAGAAAGAAAACCTGTAGAGCAACCAGAAACTTTGATGAGAAAACAGTTGATAGCTAAGCAGCAAGAATTACTGGGAATATTGCAGCAACAGGTGGACCATGACTCAACAGAGCCTCCTGCTAATTCACCAGACAGTATCGACAAACACCAGGTAATGGTGTACTGGGTTCTATTTTTCCAGACAGAAAATTGAGGCTACTAGGGTGTGTTTATATGTAGTGTTTTGTTTTAACTTTTTTAAATAATAGGAACCAATTTAATTTATATGGTAGTTATCGATTAAACTTTGATTAAGCAACATCAAAATTGAGGTCCCCTTTCCAAAGAAGGATGCATGTTATTTAATGGGTTGTCTTGTTTGTAGTTGGATGATGACTTGTATATACCGTATTGTCTTAAGTATATTATTCATATTTAACTTAATTAGTATTTTTGGTTTATATTCAGACATATATATATAACCTTTTAAATTCAGCGTTTATTATTTTCTTTTGTATTTAGTTAGCTCTGTTCATTTTAGTTAGAAAATATTAGTAATACTTATTTCCTTTTTTTTTCTCCCCCCTATAGGATGAGGACCTCTCTGTGATTAGTGATTCATATAGTGTGAAAACATCTTCAATGCGTTCTTTACCATCAATTGTCCCTAATAATTCTACAAATAGACAATTTATGAATTTAGATACAATTCCGGAATTTTTGTCCAATTCTGAAGTTTCTAAAAAAGCCAAATTACCGTTACCTAAAATTGATGTAAAGCAGACTCCAAAACTTAATGACAGGTCAGATAATACAAGTGTAAACTTGGTACAAGCTACCCCTTCTGTAGCACCTGTTAAAGCCAGAGACCCACGCCTTACCAGAGATCCACGTTTAGCATCTAGGGATCCTAGGATTCAACCCATTAGTCACAAGAACAAAGATGACCCTAATAATACGGGAAAAGCTGATAAAGAGTGTGCTAATACGAGTACTCCTAGTCTTTCACATAGCTTGTTGTCTAATATACGTAGTTTAGATGCTGTGATGTCTCACTGTCATCCAAATCCTGTCTCGAGAGACACGCGCAAAATAGAAATTACTCCTAAAGTTGCTTTTGATGATTCAAATGCCATTACAGAGAACAAACAATTATTACCAAAAAGTGAAAGAGAGACTACGAATGAACAAAGGTTTTCACCTGGCCTTGATTATGATTTAGAAATAATAAATACACCTACGAGCATTTCGTCAGTTCCTGATAGACTTAGTAAAAATATCTCTGGAAATTTTATGGAATTAAATAGCACAGAAGATTCAAGACCTTCTTCAGAAGGCTCGTCAATGGATGTGACACCACAAACCTCAAGCATTGTTAACACACATTCAGTTCACAATAGTTCTAAATTATGTGGAGAATCTATTGATTTAAGTAAGCCCTTACAGTTTTCAGGGGATTATCTGAAATCTGATATTTGCATTCAAAGCAAAACATTAAGCGACGAGGACAAACATAATGATAAATGCCAAACAGGTGATAAGATGCGTTCTTGCTCAAGGGATCGGCAGAAAGCCAATGATGGTAGTGACAAGTGCCGTAGACGGGATGATAGAGAGAATTTGCGTGATCATAGTCGTCATGGTCGAGATTTTAGGGGTAGTCGGCGAGGTGATCGCCGGGAGGATGAGACTAGAAGATTAGGTGATAAAGACGACGATAGGCGGAATCGCCACCGAGACTCTGACTATCGTGACCGTAATACTGATCGGTTTGGTCGTGAGCGTCGTAGTAAAGATAGATTTTCTAGTCGTCATAGAGATCGTTATGATGACGAAGACCACGACCGATCTAGATGGCGAAGAGGTAGAGATAGTTCTCCTTTTAAGCGGTCGCCTGAATCAAGCGGTGCACGTAATTGGCATCCTGAGGAAAGAAAATATAAGGATCAAAGATCTGATATGTGGAAGAACCCTGGAGATGTACACATGTCTCACAATGAAATGAATGACCAGATGTCTTCAAAAGGGAATCCGATGCGCCGCAGTCCGAATCTTAATAAATCTATCTCTAACAACAGTAGACATGATAGTTCTGGTTCCAAGGAAAATCTTAATGGTAAATCATCTGATGAGAAAAGTCTTAAGAGGGATAGGGATTACAGAGATGTCTCTCTGGTAAATCAGTCTGAGTGTGACCTCACAGGACCATCTAGTCAAAAGCAAATTTGTTCAGATCAAGGAATGGATGAATCTTCCACTACTAAAGAAGATTTAAGGTTAGTTACTTTAATATTATTTGTCTTAAAGAGATATGCTTAACATTGTTTTATTATTTATTTTTAGATATCTGCACATATTCTCTCAATGTTAGGATCAGTATTCTGTTATAAATAAATTGCATAAAATACAACGAAGCCTTAGTTCGAAAAGCTTTTTTTTTTTTTTTTTTTGTTCCTCACAGTATCTGATGCGTCATCAGATAACCTGGGATGAACAAATCCTTTTTTTAAATGAAAGGTTATGTTTGGAAGGAGGTTTTACCGATATTTCTAGCAGTTTGAGCAACTGCTCAGACGCTCTCTCGTCAGTTTATAGTTCTTTTTAATTGTTTGGATCCTTGATGGAGCACCTCCCAAACTTGGGGGAACTTTCATGGTGGCCAGAGAAACTTGTTTCTTAAAATATTTGGGTTTGAACGAGTTAATATATTTTATATGCTATAATTAATTTGCATAGTACAGGGTTTTTATACGATTAATTATTCGTACCTAGTGTCAGATAAAACTGATAGATTTAACTTCTGATTTTGTGTGGCAGATTCGCATTTCATGAGTATAGGATTAAAAACCTAATATATAGTGGTTCTTTATTTGATCATGTTTTTGATATTCTAATTGGAATTGCTTTGTAATGAGTATTTTTAAATACTTTTCAGTGATTTATTTGGTAAAGAAGATCAAGATTACAGAGTACCACCTGGCAGAATGAATGATCACCACATCCCGTATATGCGAAGTGGTAGTCACTCGGGTTGGGCAAAATTCAAAGCAGATCATCCTGATAACTTCGCAGATGAAAGTGATACATCTCCAACTCCAATGGATATTGATGAACGATACAAAGATGTTGATATGCGTTGGGATTCAGGTCAAAGGCCCGGATGTATGCAGAATGCATTGAAATCTTCATTTAGCGGAAGAGTGTTAGATTCTGCTACAAGAAATGAACACGCTAACTTAATTAGAGGTGCAGCAAAACTAGCTCAGTCAGGTGAATTATCTCATGAGGAGCATCAGTTAGTTCTGAAGCAAATTGGCAATTTGCAGAATATGAACTATGATAAATCAGGGAAAGATCCTGATCATTATGAAGGTAGTCGAGAAGGCAGTTCCCTGGTTAGAGATTTTCATCTTAGGCCCCATGATGTTAAAAACTACCATATTCATGAACCGATAAAATCAGGCAAGTGGATGTCGGAAATATCGCATGAGGTTAATTCCCACAGTCCTCAAAGAAATTCATCTCATTTATTTCACTCCAATCATCATCAAGATGCTGATATGAGAGGTCAGATTAGTGAAATGCCACCTAATAATATTCCGGTCTGTAACCAGCCACATCCAGCTCACCCCAGTGCTTCTTGGCCTCCGGCTGCATTTATGCATTCTGATGTGTTAGATTCACGTTGGAAAGGAAATGCAATTGTAATGGATAGTGAAGTATCTGAAGTCGTAATCGACCATAAACCTTATGAGATTGTACTTAATGGAAAGCGTCGAAAAATTAGGTTGCATGGGAAAGTATTTGATATGTTTGCTGATGCTAGAGAGAGAGCTATATCGATTAATAACCATATATATTACCGATTTGGTGAGGATATTAAAGATGTACAAATTGACGGCCGATGGCACAGAATACATTATCAGGGTCAACCTAAAAATATATGGATAAATGGGCAATGTTTTGAGGTACGGTTCGATGCACCACCAAGGCGCGTTATTCTTAACAAAGCTGAACACTTTCTTCACATTGATGGAAGAGATATGATGATTTTTATTGATAGAGTAAAACATGGCATATATGGCGGACCACCACGGAATATATTCATTAACAATGTTTGCCATGAAATAAGGTTTGATCCTCCACCAAGGCAAATTCTCATTGATGGTAAACCATGTGAATTGAAATTGAATTGTCGTATACCTTTTGTTGTTATTGATGGCAAACCACATGGCATCAGATTCGATGGTCCAGATCGAGAAATTATCATAGATGACACTTCATACCTGGTTCCAGTTGATAAACCAATTAAAATTCGTCTTGGTAAGCGTCCTCATTTTCTTGCATTTGGTGGTCCTGCTCATGAAGTTATTATTGATGGTAAATGGTTTGAAGTTCGATTTGATTGTCCACCAGTAGAAATTCATCTTGGTAACAGAGCATACTCTGTCATGTTGAAAGGAGCATCTCCTAATGTAAAAATTCTTGGCGAGTTGCCTTTTATCCCTGAATTAAATAGACCACAATTTAGTTTTGGCAATTCAAATATGTTTACTCCAACACCTCCTATGGTAAATAACTTTAATCAACCAAGAGTACCAAATAACTTTCACCCAAGACCTCCACAATGGGATATTGCTTTTGATAGAAGACAAAATCAACCAGATGCAATGACAATGATGCGACCTTCTCATTTCCCACCAGAGAGACCTTTAGAAGGTTTAAGGTTCCCAACAATGCCGCCTATCATTGGATCCACCTCTGTACAACAACTTCCAGCTCCCAGTTTAATCAACAGTGGGCAGCCTCCGTTCTATCCCAACATGACAGGAGCTATTAGTGGAGTTGCACTCCCACCACTACCAAACCTACCACCAGGTTTAGGTCCAGTTCCTACATCTGCACCTCCACATCAGTTTCCTCAGATTGCATTCACAACAGGTTAGTATTGTTTATTATGTTGGTGTTATTTAAATATTTTTAAAACTATTCATCTTTTCAAATTTCATCTAACTTCTCCCTTTATTTCTCTTAGCTGGCTTTGTTGGAAATATCTCTACTCCTGCCATATCATCTATTCCAGTTTCCCAAACTACTCTTGCAACAGCCAATATTGTTTCTAACACTGTGTCTGTGCCAGCTCCACCTCTCACAGTAAATGCCCCTACTTTATTGCCAGGGCTAGCATCTCTTCCATCTGCACTCAACAAGATTATTCCGCCTCCTAATAATTTATGTAAGTAATTTTTATTTTATGTTTCTATTTGAAGTGTACATTTTGTATCTTCTTTTGTTAATGGGTCCCTAATTAAAAAATATTTTATTCTAATTCACCTGTCCATATGTGTAATGGGTCAAGTGAAATCCTATTTTTAAAACCTAATTACTTTATCAGAACATATTAAACAGATTTTTCTATTTGCTCTAGGAGCAACTGCTTAGTCTTATGAAGATGTTTAGTTGTGTTTAACACGTGTATCAAGACTTCAGGTATAAAAAGGGGGAATGAGTAAGAAATGACAAATATTACACAGTGCTTTTATATTCTTACCTTTGCCAACCTTCTGTTAGCACCGCCTAACCTCATGTTTATGTTCTCTGAGTACTTTGGTTATAGGAACAACAAATTAACAATGTCTCTTCTGTCTTGTAACCAAAATTACAAAAGAAATATACATATACTCCATTAGATAAAATATTTGTGTGGGAGAAAAGATTCTGATTCTTATAAATCTAAGAAATATTTTGAAAATATAATGTTATTTATTCTGGGGGATTTCTAATTATCAACATAATTTCTTATCAACATATTGTAGTAAATAATATACTTTCTAAAATCTTTTTCAGTAACTGCACCTCAACCCCAGCCAGTAACTCAACCCATTGATGTTGCATCACTCTTCCAAAAACTTGTCAGTGCAGGTATTATTCCAAATAATGCAAACAAAAAAGAAAAGGAAGAACCTCCTGAAAAGGTTTATATACTTATTTATCTATTTTCTGTTTTCGGTTTGTTTTTTGTTTGTTTTTTTCTTTTTCTGTTAGCATCTGTCCATTATGCCATTTCATGTATTTTTATTTTTTTACCTTTTATAGGAAAAAGAACCAGAACCTGAAGTTATTCCAGATTTGACTGATTTGAAAAGTGATAAATTAAAAGTGTAAGTATAATTTTGATTGTAATAATATTTAACATACCATTATTATTTTTCCGCTGAGGTCAACTTTGCCTATCGTCCTCCTGGGGTTGATAAAATGAAGTACTGGGGTTGTTTGTCTTGTGCCTATGTTAGAAACAATTACATTTTTTTAAAACTTTAGTATAACGTTGTGTCCTTGAATGTTATACTTTTTCTTAATTTTGGTAATATAATAAATAAAGTTTTCGTAAAAGTTGTAATGTTTGTATATCTATACTGAATGTTTTCTCTCTTTCCTGTCTAAAATTTGTTAAGAACGTAATTTTTTCTTGTTCCCTTCTCTTATTTATTTATCAAAATATAGAATGGTTTTTTTTCATCACTAGATTTTCACTTCTACTGCCATCATTTTGGTACTGGATTTCTTCTTTTGTCTAACTCTATTTATTCTTCATATCAAAATACTGAAGTATTTGCTATTGCATTTTTCGTTTTTCTATAAATCAGTAAGGGACTAAATTGTAGCTTTTAAAAGATGAATGTACTCGCCCGGTAATCTTCCGATGAAATTGTAGTGTTCTCTGAATATATTAATCTGCTGATGAATATGTACACAGGCAAATTTCAGATGGGACCTAAAGTTTGTTCATTGTAAAATCTGAAGATTTGGATTTTTTCTTTCTGTTCAATTAATATTTTTTTCATTTTTTTCTTTTCGACCCTATAATTGCAGAAAGTACATACAGTTTATTAATGAAATATATGATGGTATCCAATGTTCATCTTGTGGTATACGTTTCACCGTTGATGACACTGAGAAATATCGAGAACATCTTGACTGGCATTTTCGGCAAAACAAGAAAGAGAAAGATGATTACAAAGTTGCTAAATACAGAAAATGGTATTATGAAATGAATGTAAGTATTACTTACAGCTCGGAAGAGTGTGTGTGGTGGGTCAAACGGAAAACTGGTTAATATTTATTTATTTGTTATTCCATAGAACTCCTCTGTCGGTCCTTCAGGAGTAGTTGGGAGGTTGGAAAGGATTTTTATTAATGTAATCAAAAGCAGGCTAATCATTAAAATTACTTAAGTGTTGTCACTGATATGTATTTGATTGATGGGACTGATGAAATTTGTTCTGTAGCAGATATTGTTTCCTTTGTGTTGTTTTTGCACTATTCATGATATATGGTTAGCAGCAAGAGGTTAATAAAGACAGTCTTAACATGTATAGTAATGGAGTTTCTGTGTTTTCATTAAGTGCTGTCTATATATTATTAACTGCTAACAATGTATCAGATTACCTTTGAAAGGATATTACTGTTGCATGAGGTGTTTGTTTGGTGCTGATTATTATGGTTAATAGAATGAGATTGAAAGATTAAGTGAATTACTAAACATTGAGTACATATCAGTAAAAACCATCTATGTACTCTTTTACTGGTTTCAGTCATTGGATAGCAACCATGCAGTGGCACTGCCTTTGAAGGCTTTTAGTCGATCAAATCAACCCCAGCACTTATTTTTAAGTCTGATATTTATTCTATCAGTCTCTATTTAAACAAGCATCAGTTTTATAGCAGTGTCAACGTAAGGACAGTTACAGGGAGTGACATATAATGGGCTTCCATGCAGTTTCTGTCTACCAAATTCACTCACACAGCATTAGTCAGCCTGTTGCTGTAGTAGAAAGACGACACTTGCCCAAGGTACCATGCAGTGGGACCAAGCCCGGAATCACATGACTAAGAAGCGAACTTCTTAACCACACAGCCATGCCTGTACCTTTGTATGGAAAATATTTAAATACGAGCTGATTTTTTTAACATTTGCACATAAATCAAGTTTTATATGTGATTTTTATTCTCTTTCTTTTCAGGAATGGGTCCAATATGAAGAGATTCAGGATGATGAAGATAAACGTATGACCATAGATATGCTTTTTTTTGTTTTTGTTGGTCCAACAATTAAGTCCCTGTGTTGGTGATAATCATACTATATACTTATTAAGTCTTTCCACAATTAATTCACTTAACAGAAATGAGATTAAAAAATTTATTTTTAAATGATCTGTAAACTTTTTTCTTATTAAATTTATCTTTTATTATTATTATTATGACGGTGGATTGGCAGAATTGTTAGAGCTTTGGACAAAATGATTTGCGGTATTTATTCCCACTCTTTATGTTCTGAGTTCAAATCCCACTGAGGTCAACTTTGCCTTTCATCCTTCCGGGGTCGATAAACAAAGTACCAGTCAAGTACTGGGGTCGATTTAATCAACTTACCACTCGCCCTAAAATATCTGGCATTGTGCCTATATTAGAAACAATCTCTATTATTGTTAGGGAAGTAGATGGGGCAGAATTATTAGTACATGGGACAAAATACCTTGTGGTATTGTTAGGGAAGTGGATGGGGCAGAATTATTAGTACATGGGTCAAAATACCTTGTGGTATTAGTTCCAGCTCTTCATATTCTGAGGTCAAATCCTGCCGAGGTCAACTTTGCCTTTTATCCTTCTGGCATTGATAAAATAAAGTACCAGTCACGTACTGGGGTCACTTTAATCAACTAACCCTCTATCAAAATGTGTGGCCTTGTGCGTATATTAGAAATGAATGTTGTTGTTGTTATTATTATCCATATTATTCCTCAACATCTCGATTTTATTTTCTAGATCGCAGCAACTTTTTTGAAAATATGCTGAATTCTGTTCAAGAACCATCGTTAGTCGGATCTCAAGGAAATAAGGTTTTGCAGTGTCCGGCTGCCACTGGGAATGACACAGATGATGTTAGTGTTCTAAGCTATTTCAATTTCTATTAAGAAATGTTTTTACTATTAGCTGTGAAATTTGCTTATTTCTATATTTTTTGTTTCAAGGGAATTATTGTAATAAATATTTTTGTCTTTTATGATAGGTCTGTGATATTTGTAGTGATCCTTTTGAACAATTTTGGAATGAAGATGAAGAAGAATGGCATTTGAGAAATGCTATACGTGTTGAAGGAAAGGTGTGTTAAATTATATTTCAAAAACTTGGTATGCACACAGTATCATAGCAGTTTATTTTGAAATTTTTAAAAACTATTTTGTTATATTATAAAGTGCATCCTAACTGTTAGTTTGTAAGTTGCTGAATAAGTATTATTAACAGCTGCTTGCTGTCAAGATCTCAACTAAACCTTATTCTGTCAGATTAAGACCAGCTTTATAGCCATGCCTTGTTTTAAAACCTGTTGACAAGTTTTTTTGTTTAAGTTTATATTCAGTCACTTGCTTAATGAGAAAATAATTATAAATTTAAATTTAATAACTTTTTTTTTTTTTCTGAAATAATTTTAAATTCTCTTATTTGTTTTATATCTATTTAACAGACATATCATCCTGTTTGCTATGAAGATGTAAAGGAGGTAATTCATTTTCCTATCTTGATTATATTAATGGAAAATCCAAAATAATGTTTCTCTGATAGATATTTAATATTAGTATTGCAATCTTAATGTGTAACATTCTTTAATGTAATCTATTAAAAAAGTTTTGTCAGTTTAGACCATTATATGTTCCAGATAAAAAATAATAAAGATTTTTTTTTTTTAAGGCCATTTTAAGGAGTTATGTGTTAGAACTGTCCAAAGTATTTTAGTAAATTGTTCTTGTTTTAAATATCTTCATATGATAAAATATATTTATTTATGTGTGTTATTGTGTGGATTTTCGAAAGCAAAATTCACTGCTGACTATATTGATAAAGCAAAAGGATTTGGGGAAGAGAAGTGTTTAAGAGAAAGAACCTAGAAACTTTTTGAGGCAGAAAGTCTTGTAGCAATGGTCTGTGATGCTATGTATTTAGCACTTGTAAAATGCCAAAACATGTTTTAGATTTTAAGTGTCTTTTGTTTTTTTATTATTATTAAAGTATATATATATTTAGAAAAGCTGCTATTTCTAACATAAGTAATATAGTGGTTTTATTTTTAATTTTGGACTTTGGTGAGGTGGAGGTCATACCATATCACTAGGAATACTTATGAGTTGACAATAATATTGTCCTCAGTATGCTATTAAGATTTCTTCATCAATAATGCCAGCATACCGAGGACGAAGATTTGTGTTGCCATTCATTAAAATATTGACTATTTTCAGAATATTGAACAAACATCAGCAGATAACACCCTAGAAACACCAGATACACCAGAAAGACCAGATACACCAGATAATAAACCTCCTGAAGATAACATTTCCAGTTCTGTACCAACACCTGTTCCTGCAACAACTGAAAGTATAAAAACTGAGACACCCTCGTCTACTACAGTAACTGCTGTGACTACTTCAGGAAAACCAGAAGATTCAGGTGAAACTTCAGTGGGAACAACAACAACAACAACAACAACTGCTACTACTACTACTACTACTACTACATCAGCATCAGTAACGACAGCTGTCGTATCTAGTATTAATACGGTTGCTACATTGCATTCTGACATCACAGCTCAACCTATCACCACAATAGTTAGTTCTTCTGGGTTGAAACAATCCAATCAATAAGAGCAGTTTTCCAGTTACATGTGAACATTTCTAATGCCTACATATTATTTCCCTGCTGGCAAGAAATACCTTCATGAAATGAACATTAATACTATTTAATTCATCTGTCAAGAACAATGCTCTTTGTTACCAACATGTTCCTCATTTGAACAGAAACATCTTTTTCCCATCATATTCTCTCTTTCTCTTTTAAAGCATTCACAATGTCTGCCTGAAGTTTTCATTTAGAGTAAGAGGAGAGAAAATTGTATGATTGTTAGTGTTTATATCTGTTTCCTGGCCTAGGTGATAAATATGAGTTCTTTTATTTACTCCAAGGCCTATGTGATACATGTTACTGTGATGAATATTCCAAGGAAAGGGCTGTGATACATATTTCTTCCATGGCAGCAGTGTAAACGGGTAAATTAATAAAAGCAATTATGAAAGAAAAAATCTTTTTTTGTTTTGCTTGTTTATACCAGTGTTTCTTAAACCATGTTGTTACAATATATATATATATACAATGGCCACAGCCCACTGGCTGGGAGCTGTAAAAGTGTGTATCATCATCATTGTTTTTACGTCCGTTTTTCCATGCTAGCATGGGTTGGACGGAGATTTCTTGAGGCAGCATTTTACAGTCGGATGCCCTT
>JAYRBU010001209.1:2826549-2838586 GCA_036023795.1 Vulcanoctopus hydrothermalis
TCCTCAGTCCAGAATTCTAGAGGGATCCACTTGGGAAGAAGCTCAAAAGATGAAAGTATGTCAATTTTCTATTATTGTGTGTGTGATATGTTTACCATATACTTTTTCATAACAGGTAGTTAATCACAAATATCAGATCAACAATTATCTCACTTCAAGCCTCCACTCTTGTCACCAAATTCAGTAAATATTCAATTATACCTACATTTTTGCTTTTCCTCCTGCTTCACAGATTTTTTAATAAAATTCTATGACACACATCTTTCTCTTTACCCCATCTCCCAAAGATTCACTATATTATTGTTGTCATTGTCTTAAACAATGAAAATTATTTTATATAAACTGTATTCAAAAGTTACTTAACTGTATTATGAGATTTTTGTTCTGTTTTCACCTCAGATCAATAGTTTCATCTATCTTTGTAATTCAACTTATTGAAGTCCCTTTATCATTTTCCATTGAAAGTAATATTTTATATTTAATGTTTCTTTTCTTTTCATCAACTCTTCTCTTTTTACTGGTTGTTTTACCAAATATATTTATCATAAGAGAGTATTCACTTAAGTGTAAACATCATCTTTGTTTTAAATTCATCTCTTGCAAGAACACTCCCTTGTTGAATTGTTGTTTCAATAGTATGGTTGTATTTTTGTTGCAGGATGGAACACTGAGTAGTGCATCAGACAGTGTAGTGATGGTTGGTGCCGCATCCAAGGGCATCATTCAACGTGAACACCAACACAACGCCATTGTCTACAAGTCCCTTTATTCTCCTAACCCTTTTGAAAATGTTTCTGAAGTTGAACTTGCGAAATACAAAGAAAAAGTGGAGGGGAAAATTAATGAACCAGGTAACCATGACAATTTTTCTATTTGAATGGTGAGACAATAGGTAATGTATCAGGTTTGTTGATCCACACTACCTTACTATTGTTTACACTGTCCAGCAAAGGAAACATTTGTTTATCTACAGATTTAGTGTGTTGATCCATTGACTAAGCTGTAAAATTCTATTTTTCAAGGACAGTTGAAATTTTAGTGTGTTTTCTTATTGCTTTTTAAATACTGCCTGCCCTTCTCTTTCTATATTTGTCTCTTTATGGATATCTTCTTTGTGTGACCTTTATTTCAACTTAGACCTATGTCTTTTTTCTACCTACCTTTTACCGCTTTTCTCATCTCTTTCAGTCTATTTTGTATCATATATGCCATACATCTTCTCCCCATAGTGGCCATCATTTTTATCATATTTACATATATGATAAATTTACAGCAAATCTTTTTGTATAACTGAGTTTAATTTTTGCTTCTTGTTTCAGATTCTGAAGATACAGAACCTGCCCCCGATGGCCGCCTCATTTCAACTGAAGAAAGAATGCAACACATTCGAAGTGATGGTGTTGACTTGAAGACAGAAGCTGAAGCGGGTATGTTTATTCAAAATTTCTAAGTATTTTTCTACTATCAAAAGCAGAATCTTTCATCATTTCATATCTTCTGTTTGTTGTATATTTATAATTCTACTGATGGTGGTGTAGAAATTATCATTGGCTTGGCTACTTTATTCTTTATTATTAAATTTGAGGTTTCATTATGAGACTGACGCGGTGAATTGGCAGTCATTAGCATATCAGACAAAATGCCTTGAAAGTATTTGTTCTGGCTCACTGCGTTCTGAGTTCAAATCCCGCCGAGGTCAACTTTGCCTTTCATCCTTCCAGGCTTGATAAAATGAAGTTCCAGACAAGTACTGGGGTTGTTGGCCTTGTGCCTATGTTAGAAACAATTATTAAATTTGAGAGATCACATGGTGAGATACTTCCTATCATTTTGAACTCACTTAAACAGTCTATACATTATACTTGATCCTGAAGCTGTACAATTATTCTTTCTGGCTGTTTCCCATGATGCTGGACATTTGCATATGTCTCCAGAAATGCTTAATATTTTATCCTTGATTTAAGGTAACACTTATTGTCTGTATCTTTGAAGTATATCCCTAATAACAAAAGATAGGCATTCTTCATAACTTTTTACTGGAACATTATTTAATCATTGGTAGCATCTTGATTTGTTGTTCTTGTGTTTTGTTTTGTTTTGTATTGTATTGTTTTTGTTAAATGTTTATTATATATTTAGTTTGAGTTAAGACTGGTGTGCTTTACATATTCCTCAAACTCACATTCATGGCTAGGAGTAATATAATTTCAAGTTGACTCTTTGGCAAAATCAGCCTTTTCATTATTCTGAAGATACAAGTACCAGAAATATTATTTATAAGTAGTCAAGTTGATGAATATTGACACCTACTTCCAAAGGTCTTTTACATTGTTCTTAGCTACAACTGAATATCTGACCAATTCTTTTAAATGCTTACCCAATCAATTCAGTGAATTGTGAGTAAAAAGTGATCTGTTCAATAGCTGTGGTTATCTGAGATTTTAATACATACATTCAGCCAAGTGTTTGTTAAAGTCAAATATTTACCAATAATCCTCTAATATGGAAGCTATTTTAAGAAACTGCTTTAAATCATCAAAACTCTGTCGTAACTCCACATAAAGGAACACTCGTTGATGTAAAATTAATCTAAAGCTAAAATAATGTGGCTGGCTATGAAATTCTGATTAGTATTGTTTAGTCAGTTGAAGTTTTGAATTTGATATTTACTAAAATGTGGTTTTGTCTGTTTTATTTTACCTAGCGATGAGTACTTAGGGTCTTGAGACTTAGTCTATCATTTGCCACAACCTATTCAACTAAAGTTTGACACTAACCTACATGGAAGAAATTAAGTTTCTATTCTTAAAAACTTAAAAACTGTGATCAACTCCCCAAACAAACTGTTAGCAAGAGCTGTTCATTTGATTGTTAAATTTTTCACTTTCAGTTATTTCAATACCTTGACACTTGCATTGACTGTTTTTGTAATGATTATTTGAGTTACTTACTAACTTTGAAATTTCCAGATGTATTGTCTTTGTATTTACTGTTTCTTTAGAAGAACAGATGCCTTTGCCAAAGTTTCTATACATTTTCAGTTTCTTGTTCTATATATGTATATAAGTTCATGTACTTGCTTGTGTGTACATGTGAGTGTATATATGTATGTGTCATGTTTGTATATACGTTTTCATATTTTTTGTACATGTTTAGAAAAGTCCTTATCATCTTAAGGTGACCTGCCTTGTAGGTCAATGATTGAGTTAGAAAGTGGCTTCTATCAGTCCAGTAAAAAAAGTCATATGTAGAGAAAAAACATTTATTACTTTCATTCATAAATGATTTATTTCATGCAGGTAAACAGATTAGCTACATATTTGTAATATGCAGTAAACAAAACAGTTAGGCCAGATTTTAATAATAAATGCCAGTCTCTTAGGTAGCAAAGTTTTTTTATCACTTTCACTAAAGGAAAATTACTATAGAGAGAAAAAACAAACAACTTAAGATAATAATGATCATTGAGGAAATCTGTGGTATGTATTTGGTAATTGTTTGAGTATACTTCAAAAATATAATTATATGAAGTACTATGATTTAAGTTACGGTAATTTTCATTATAACTGTAGGAGTATGCAAGGCCTCTTTATTTTATTCTGTATAATTAAACCATTAAAGTAATGGTATCCTAATTATTGAGAGATGTTTAACCATGAGATCAATGCTATGAATAACATTTTGAACTCAGCCTCTCCTTATCCTTTCTTTGTTGTTGTTATCTGACTCATTTGAGACTGGTAGCAAAGATGATAGTGAAGAAGAAAAAACAAATATAATATGACTTCTAGGTTAGTGCCTTATCTTTCTGATTTCAAATCACACTGGATTAAAATAGTTTGGTGCCTTATTTTTGATTCAGTCCTCAGCAGAATTTACTTTTTTCATATTTCTGTAGCTCAAAATAATTATCCGTAATATACTGAAATTGAGTTAACTAATTTACTCTTTCTTCTCTCTTAAAAAATAATCCTGACTTTTACTAATTTTGACTTTATCTCTCTCTGGTTATAAAGTCTTATTAACCACAGGTGATATTGCAAATGTCTACTCACCTATCATTGATCTGTTGCAATTGTTCATTGTCTGGTAGAATTGCTCAAGAAGACACATCAGACTGTTTGTCATCTATTCTGTTGGCATGGAACAGTTTTTTTTTAAAATTTGCCTTACAAATAATCTATTATGTTGTTTATTATAGACCCAAGAAATAGCTATCAATTTTTCATTGTCAATGGGTATAGTAACTGATTAAACCCATTCTTATAATTCATTATTACAGTCTTTGCAGCAGTTGTAATGGCATGAGGCTAAAATCTTGTTTAATTTAGTTCAGAGCCAAGTTTGAAATCTCAATTGGAATATTGATTTAAAATGTTTCTCTAGAAATACATTAAATATATTAAAAATCAAAATGGATGCATGAACAACCTAATATTTCTCTTGTGCATTTGGGAAAATGTAGGAATATTAAAACATTTTACCATCTTCCTGTGAGTCATACCTAATTCAGAAATCATGATTGCAAGTCTTTGGGGTTTTTTGTACATTTTTATAAGCTGCCATTGTTTTTATTGGTCAAGTACTAATCTATTAACTAAAATATCAGACGATGTTATTGTTGTTGTTTATTCTCAACTGGTAGACATTGTCTAACCTTTTTTGACATTATTTTGATATTATTTTCTCATCAAAATCCCTTTTGAATAAATCTGTTTTGTGGTTTCTTAGAAAGTAAGATTTGTCAGAGAATAGGTTTAAACAGCTGTACTTGCTTGTGCTATCAGGAAACCCAATCAATAGTTTATTGGTGAGATGTTCACTTTAATCAAGTTTTTATTGTCAATACAGATATTTATGATAGCTAAATTTGCCATCCACAAACAACAAAGAAGCTATCTAATTGGCAAGAAATAATGATCTAGTTACTAACAGTACAGCTTTTAACTAAAGGGTTGAAAACTCACCTCCTAACACCTAGGCACATATTCAACATCCTAGAACACTACTACAACAGCATCATAAAAACATTATCTCTCCCACTCGGGCATACAAATTTTAATAAAACGTACACTCACTGAAATAGCTGCAACATCAATACCCTTACTATACCCAAACTACCAACAATAAATGCAGAGGAACAACTGTAGCACTCTGACCAAGTCTACCTTGCCCGCCTCTGCTGTGGCCACTACCAGAATCTACATGGACTGAACAGTGGAGAGAGTGCAGCATGTCAGTGTGCAGTGTGGTCCTCAGTTAAGTGGAGGCATGGTATAAATGGAAAACTAGATCTTTGGATCACACCTAGTTGTTTTGTTGACTATCTGTGTGCCATAGGTCTAGTCAATCAGAATTAACCTGGGGCTATAAAACAACAACTAAAGGGTTGAAGGAAAGCTTATTTTCAACTGTTTGTCTTGTGGATATCAGTCATTTTTGTGATCTTTTGAACTCGTTCATGCCTTGATATTTGTCTCCCTTTGTTCATATCCTGGTGCTGTGAGATGAGATCTAAGTGAGGGTGGGAGGAGTGGATTTTCAATTATGTTTTTGATTGTGTCCTTCAGTCCACCCTGCTTATTATTTTCAGGTTTTGTATTTCAATCTTTGTTTTGAACAATCTAATAATTACCAGAGATCTTAGTGAACGCAAGAAAATAGGAGTGAAAAACAAATATTGATAATTTGTAACTAAAAAGGATAGTTTTAATTAAAGAAGAAAATATTTTTGATTTTATGGTTAATTGAGCTCTACTTTTTATTGACTCTTGTACTAAATTGCGCTAAACTCATCCTAAATATAAATGTCAATATTGCCTTGATCACTACACCACACACATACATACAAGATAGAGAGAGAAATAAGAGACAAGGGTATCTTAAATTTGCAATGTTGTGATAGTAAATGGCAGTTATACCACATTAGTGTAGAAGATATTGTCTGTATCATCTGCTAAAATATTTTCTTATGAGGTATGATGTTGCAAAAATGATACACAATGCTATTTGTATGAAGAACTATAATGATAGAAATATCAAACTCACAAACATTTATTGCCACAATTTAAGAAATTGAATATTGGAACATTACATTAAAGACATTGACCAAGTGCAAACACAAAAGACCTGATATTATTTTCTAGGATAATATTGTTGTGGAGATCAACTGCCCAGCAGATGTGGATGTTATATAACAAACGTTTATACAGAAACCTGGCATGAAAATAGTTTTGTTTGTAGATTAGGGAAGAAAATCCTGACTCTGATCTTACAGATTCAATCAATTAGTTATGAGTATTTGTAAAACATTCCAAATACTCTCCATTTGAACTTACTAGAGAGCTGCATACACCATCATTGAATGCATATGAACACATGTCTGGTACTGTCTAAACTCGTGGGGGAGACTCTTGACACTTCATTAGCAAACAATTCTTTTGTTTCAAAGGAAAAAAAAACTTAGATTTTAAGAGTATACATACACATACTTTAGTGAATTATGTTGTGTGTAAATATAGATCTGATAATTGATAATATTGTGTATGGAAATAAATATTGAATAGGAAGCAGTGGTGTAGTAACAAACATTCCTTTCTTTATTTCTTTATAGAGGTAAAAAGACATGGCATACAATTTGATTTATATAAGTATGAATGAAATAATGTGCCATGTTTTGAAATTGATTGACACTATTGCTAGATAGCTGGGTTAAATGCTCAACTGTATCTGGTTTATGTCAAGTACATGAACATGTGTGCAATAAACATTTCTCTACTCTTCATTTTAAGTTCAGTAGATTTTGAGTAAATCAAGTCAGTTCAATCTTTCTCTTATTTTCTATGAAACTTTTAAAAGTGATATGAAAATATATATTGATGGAATAGTTATATAATTGGCTAGATTTGTTCCATTTTTTTCACTGCAGTTTACTAGAATGCACTGGAGTATTTGAGCTATCTCAGTTTTCAAGGTGTTATGAGGTTAACGATATCACTACCTTAGTATAGGATGACAGTTTATAAAAAATTTTGCCTGTGGAAGGAATTCATCTCAACAGTGTAACTATTTAAACACTCCTCATCAACTATATAGTTTTACTGCCATGGATTGTCTTTCCTCATGGTACTTGCTTTCAGTTAAGTGGCCTATGTAATTAAAGTTTGTCTTTGCCAGGGACACCCTGCCGCACTTGTGATGGTATATAAATAGGAAATCTTTTGATTAGTAGATAGGTTGATAACATAATTACTTGGCCAGCTGCCACTTTTGATATGAGGTAATAAACAATTTATTTAAAGTCCTTAGCAGTTAATTTTTTCTCAAACTCCTTACTTGTAAAGCCAGTGCTTAGTTTCACTTTCTGTAATTTTTTCTCTGGATTGCTATATTAGTCTATTAAAGATACATTTTCATAGCTATATTTAGTAGTCAATCTTAAATGACATTGCAAAACTAAAATGGTTCAGAATTTAATGAAAATTGAGAAGAATCTCTTCTGGTCAAAAACAAAATAAGATGAGAGAGAGATTATTTGCAAGAAATAGTGTTAGTGTGATGAAAAGAGCTGGTTGTGTTTATAATTTGTTTCAGAATCAGTTGTAGATCAAAATGCAAAAAAATCAGCCTTGTGTGCTATCCTCAAAAACATATTTTTGGGAACTGCTCAAGATGTTGAAACTATAACTTGATTAAACTCTAATCTAAAATCAATATCCATCTATGAGTACATTTTACTGGCTAGAGCTTACAGAAACAAAATACAAAGTGTAATTTCAATGAGTTTCCATGAAGTTAGCTTGAATTCAGAAGTGCCACTTTCACACTTGTTTTGTATTCTCTTTCCTCTGCTTTCCTAAAACCTATAAAATAGATACTCAATTGTGCTTTTCAGATCATAAGAAGCGGCTGTCAACCTCAAACCAAGGCGAGTAGAAATATAAAGAAATATATATACTATATAGATATTGTGATTTTAATCGTGAAGTTGTGGAAAGCTTAGTGTTGTAAATATAAGTGTTGATATAGTCTTGCATATCTGTGTATATTTGTGTGCACATACTTACACATTGACACATGCATACATGCACAGGTTTATATATGCATATGCATATCATACTCATGTTCAGACTTGCTTACATGAATATCCTCATATATAATTATATATTCATTCAAAAATAAAACTGTTACATAATTATGTACACACATTATGCATTCATGCTTTTAAATATACACACACTTGCACAAAAATGAAATAAGGCTTTAATTTAGAATTTTGCTATAAACCCTAATTCTCTCTCTATCTATCTATCTCTCTCTCTCTCTCTCTCCTGTCATTGCTGTTGCTACCTGATTCTTCTTTAGTTGTCTCTTTATGTTAATTGCATCCTTTAGAAAATCTTTCTAGTTATAAACAGGGAAAAGTCAATGTAGAGAGGATCACTATGAAATCAGAAACTCTCTAGCTGTGGTTACCCCCCCTTTTTTTTATATTGCTGCACATCTCTGCCAATTTCTTTACTATTTCAACATTTTTTAAATGTGAATGTCTTGCTACTTCAACTGTACTGTAGTGTCAACTTTCTCTCTCTCTCTCTCTCTTATATAAGCACATGGTTATGGGTGGGTTGAGTTCAAATATTTTTTAAATTGTTATAAATCAGTTTACACTATAGAAGTTCCAATGATATCTGGTTGAGTAACCATTACACTTAAGTGTAAGATAATCTTATGTATCTATTATTTAGTAAGGTCTTCTTTTTTTTTTGGTAAAAGTGCAAGAGGGGCTGGTTACTTTAGCCAGCATCTTGATAATGCTGCTAAGGTCGAAATATTATCTCTTTTAATCTGTAAATTTATTCTTAGATGCCTGCAAATTTAAAAACAATGCAAAACAAACAAAAAATGAACTGAAAATGTCATTCATTAGAATGATTTTTCTTATGATTGATGGTTTAACTACTGGACCAGTTTTATAAAACTTCTATAGAAGAACCAATGTTAGAGGTAGTTGTATTTTCAGATTATGAAGGAATGAGGTTAATAATTTATTACTGAGTCTTGTGAAATTTTGAAAATATTTTAGTAATATTATTCATCAAATAGACTTAAGTTGTGTTTCTTGTTTTACTATTGCCTCTGTGTTTTACATTTAATGCTAAGTTTCTTCTACACAGAGCTATCATCAACATTGGCATTTGAAACTGCCTAAGTGTGACTGTGTTGAATTCAGTTTAGTATCTAAATATGGAATATGCTCTATAGTAACAATACTTACTTTATACCATATCCTGGTCTTTTAATATGTCCATGTATCCATTTCAAATTACCTCAGAAAATCTTTAAAATTTGTCAGATTACAGCATTTTATTGAGAAGCTAGCAACCAGCCCACTTTTATTGTACTTGTTCACTATATCCTCCTGTTTCCTGTTATAGGGTGCTACACCTAACTTTCTTGATGTCATCAATACTTAGGTTGGTCCTGTTTCCATTCTATTAGTAACATACTCCAAGTCATCCTAGCCATTGTCTTATTCCACTCTTTTCTTCTTCAAAGACTACCTAATATAGTGGTTTTTGACAGTAGTCAGATTAAACTATAGTAGTCTGTTAATAGCAGTTGAATATGCCTGTTGGTTTGTAATGAATAAGTTTTCCAATGCCTGATGGTAGTTGCTTTCTTACAAAAGAGCAATAAAGATATTATTAAAGTATGTTATAACTTCAGGATAAATTTACAGGGCTATAACTAACTTTTGATAGTTTCTTGGATTGCTTGTCTTTGGAGAATTACTTAAAAATTTATTTAAAAAAAATTATTTTGCATTTATATACCCATGCTGGATGCATGGGTGTGTGGGTGAGGTTTTTAAAATTTAAAGCAACTGGTTTTTGTAGCTGGATGTCTTTCATGCTATGTAACCATCTAACATTAAGATAAAACTGATACCTGTTGTTATCCAGGTTTTTTCTTTTTTAATAAGTTAGTCAGGGGAGGAAGCACAGTGTCCATGACCTTTGCTGACCTTCTCAAACTTGTGAGATTAATGCAGCTGATGCCCTGCCTGAATATCTGCAGGTTAATATTTGTAGGAAAAACATGGACAGGAAGAGAACCAGAAGTCTGGTCTGAATGCTTGCAACAGAATAAGCACCCATATGGTAGTGTTAAACCCAGTGTATGTTATCCTCTCCCTCAATTAAAAAAGGGTCCTGCTGTGTTATTGTGATGCCAGCATTGAAAGGTTGACCAATTGGAAAGGGCATGGAATTTAAATGGAAACCCATTTTTGTTTCTTTCAGACTGTTATTTTGGCATCATTAACCTTTTTGTCTATATTTTAGAGTAATAATTTATGCCTTTTCAACATTTTATTTCTCTATAGTCTCTATTTGTAGGGTTTCAAATTAATATTCTAATTAAAAAGAAGTACTTAAGTTTTGAAGGTTATTATTATTGGGATTAGGGAAGTGGAATTATATATCTAGCCTGGGTACAATGCAATGGCCTTTTCAACCTTCAAACTCT
Source organism: Vulcanoctopus hydrothermalis (assembly GCA_036023795.1). NCBI lineage: Eukaryota > Metazoa > Mollusca > Cephalopoda > Octopoda > Octopodidae > Vulcanoctopus > Vulcanoctopus hydrothermalis. The sequence continues at coordinate 2,837,080 of JAYRBU010001209.1, forward strand.
TCACCTAATGAATGGTCCAACCCCTTCACTCCATAAGTACCCTGCTTTTATGATTAATGTGAACTGGAGAATCAAATCACTTAGTTATTGTTATATACTGATATTTCTACTATTCTTGTTTATTTACATTTATTTGCCTTCACTATATTAACCTTACATTATATATCCACTATTGTTATACCTCCATTTTCATTTGTTTTTGTATATAACAACAATAAAACTAAGCTCTTCAGCTGTCCTTATAGGGTTGTAAAGCTAATTTTTAAATAATATTTAGGCTGTAATTCTACTACTGTCAGTATATATTTCCAGAGAACAATTAGTTATAAAACTTTAGAGATTTTATCTCTCATATGTTTCAGGACCTTAGAATGTTTTACTTTCTTCTCATTGAATCTTATCTTATTTCCATCCTTTCATTATCTATAATATATATGTTACCTGGTGTTACTTTAATATTCCTTCACTAACTATATAATATGTTACCTAGACAACAACATAGTGTTCATTCCGTCCTCTTCACAAGATTCCCTGTAAAGTATATGTTACCTTGTTAACGTCTTTTTCTGTATAACCTCTTCATGATGTATTTTCCTTCTTCCTCTTCTCAGGAGTCCCTATACAATGTTACATCTCTATAAATCTTTTCTTGTGTCCAACTTCTTCAATAGTCTGTGTATGGTATATGTCACCCAATCATGTGTATATATGTCACCCAATCTTTTGCCTTGTCTACATTCTCCTCTCTTGAATGTGCCACTAGATGTTGTCATCTTTATCGTAAATGTATTAACCCTTTATTTACTATATTCCCAGCTTTTAGTTGTTCTGTTTAGTCCCTATATGTTGGGAGAGAGGGCAAGGGTCTTTGAAGCAACACTATTATCTCTCTTGGTTGCACTTACAACTTTCAGCTCCCTTTTAAGTAAGGAGGCTAAAATGTATAATATATCCCTGGAACTTCCCAGTGTTTTTTTCCTTCCAACTATTGAATAGTTCTAAATGTATCTTCTTTGCTGTTAGTGTTACAAACTCTGTGTTGGTTTTTACCTTCACATTACAGAAGTTATGGAAATAAATTAGACATAAGAAACCAATGTACATATTTAAGCTGATTGTCTGGCTGGTAGTTAGTGAATAAAGGGTTAATTTGTCTGTCTGTGTTGAATTTTTAATTGGACCAGCACAGGCTTTGAAATATGTGATCTTCTTTTCAGGAAATACAGATTTCCCTAAGGAATACCCACATACTGCAGTATGAATGGTCTGCTTCTACTACTACTACTTCTTGTTTGTTCTCCTACCTCCTACTTCTATCTTACAAAGGAGCTCTAGGGGGCCACAACGCAGATTGCTTCTTATCTGGCTTTACTAATTATTATTATTATTATCAGTTTTTTTTTTTGCTTTTTTTTTTTTTAATGAAACTTTATTTTTAATGAACTCTTGAACTTGACAACATTCCTTCTTTTAACTTTCCAAACTTGGCTGCTTATGCAATCTCGGA
>JAYRBU010001209.1:7255027-7265532 GCA_036023795.1 Vulcanoctopus hydrothermalis
GGTTCAATGTGTGAAAGATTGGTGGAGAAACTACATTAATTATAAGTACCTCGTAAGTAAGAGTTTGTGACAGGAAGGGCATCCAGCCATAGAGTACTGCTCCGAAATAATCTCGTACAACCCATGCCAGCATGGAAAAAGTGGACATAAAAACGATGATGATGATGAAATAGGTTGTTGTCCTTTGGGAGGGTCATTTTGCCTATAAAAACATAACAATTAACTAGTTAATTGTTTGATCAATCAATCAGTTGGTTCATCAGAGTCCTTTCATCACAATATGTGACCTTATTTACACCAACCTGTGATAATGTTCCCTTCCTCTTTATGGCAGGTTATTTTCACAAACTGATAATTTTATTCTTGCTTCGGTATTTATAGTTTATAGTCTTTAAATTTTGTGTGTGTGTGTGCGTCTGTGGGAGAGAGAGAGAGAGAGAGCTTGTTTGCTGTTTATCCAAGTGTGTCAGTGCTTAGTAATGGTTGCTGGGTGTGGGGTTAGGTGTTTTGAGCTTTTGTACTCTACAAATATTTATCTTACTAACATACACAAACCTACCCATACACATATGTTACACAACATACATATAAACATATATTCATATAATCAGTGTGATAGATTACCATTCAAATCATTATCTTCCATACTTTATTTGAATGCTGTAATGTGTAGACGTTATCTTTCTTCCTACTTCTTCTAACCTCTTCACTTTGCTATAAACCATTATAGTAACTTAGTATACATATAATACAACTTTAATTCATCTGAGAATTATTTCACTGATCACCGAACCAGGCATCGTACTGTCATTGTTGTAATTAGTATTGTAGTGAATGGTATTACTATACTTGCTGAGATGAGACTGTGTTTACAATATGTTGTGAATGTGTAATAAAGTGTGTGTGTGTGTGTGTGTGTGTTGTTAATAGTGTGTCATCTTGTATTGTAGGTAGCAGCACGGGTAACACTACCAGATTATGTCAGGTGTGTGATGACAATGCTTCAGGATTTCATTATGGTGTATGGTCTTGTGAAGGTTGTAAAGCTTTCTTTAAACGAAGTATTCAAGGTAAGTGATGATTGTCTTTCTCATTTATAATTCTATTTTAAATGTCTTTCTTCACTGGTCAAGTTTGGCCTGGTTATGATGAAACCAACATCAGAAATATTCTACCACGTACCCGTGTATCAACATCTCCACCTCATAAACTAATGGCTAGTCTCAGTCAAAGATGGCAACAAAGAACTTTATGTTTACTTCCTGATTTAGAATGAGGTTTATTGTATTGTATTGTGTTGTTAATGTAAATATTGAATGATTGACTTGGCTCTTGCTCTGGTTTATCTGGTGAACTAAAGAATAACTATCTGTATTTGCTCATCTGTTTCATTTCACTTTTATCCTGTAAATCTACATGTTATACCAACCATACAGAATTTAACTTTGATCTAAATTCACTAATGTTATAGATATAATTGTCTATGAAGCTGTAGTGACGAGATATAAACATCAAAATGTATCTGTGGATGATGGAAGGTACTTTTTATAGGAATAGAATATAGAATACTTAATTTTAATTTTAACGCTTACATTGAACTTTAATTACTTCTATTTCTGATGAGAAAAATGAGTAAACAACCCTGCTAGCAAAAGGAAAAGGAAGTAGCCAATAAATGGGAAACAACTCTGCTAGCAAAAGGAAAAGGAAGTAGCCAATAAATACTACTATTAATGAATTGTATTTTTGTTATTAGAGGAAAACAAAAACAAAACATTTAGAAATATTGTTAACCCTTTTGATACCAACCCGCCTGAAACCACCCTTGGTTCTATGATGAAAACTATTTGTTTTAATGTGTTTATATTTAAATTTAAACATTCCCTTATAATTTTATGTAAAAACTCTTTGTTAAGTTCTAAACACCAACTTAATAACATGAAAGTTAGTCATTTTACTAGATCCCAAATTCTCTATTTTGAAAATTAATTGAAAATCATAGGCAGTGTATTTCATTAGAAATATGGTAACAAAAGGGTTAAACATTACTCTGTAATTTTTTGTTGTTTAAACTTCTTCCTGATTGTTGTGGAGTTTTCTAAAGTGTTCTTATCTGTTATGTTAGGTCCAGTTGACTATGTGTGTCCTGCCACTAACAGCTGTACAATTGATAAACATCGACGTAAGAGTTGCCAAGCTTGTCGCTTACGCAAGTGTTATGAAGTGGGCATGAATAAAGGTAAGTTTTCACCCTTAACTGGTGCTGTCACTTGGTTAGTAGAGCCCTAGCACCCTTTCTTCACAATAACTAGAGTTTCTTGATGATGTAATTGAAGGGTTGTATTGTTGATAAAGGACTATAAGAATAAACTAACTATATATATATAAATAGAGACTCCTGCATATATTCCATGGGGCATTAGACCTCCACCAATACATGTTTGAGAGTATCCGTTCAAGTCATCTCAACATGCAAATCTAAATGTGCAGCGAGTGCATACACATTTAGCAGTAGGAGTCGGCGAAAAATTATCCTGTCTGAATTTCAACAAATAAACTGAATTTTCGAAGGCCACATGCAGCAATAAAAATACATGCATTCACCTCGGAGAAAAACCTCCGGACCAAACTATACTGATTTCTGCACAAACAGTGAATCCGGTGTAGTGGTTTCGATATTTACCTCTATACTTTTTGAAAATTATATGAAAAGTATATATACTCACGGTAAAATATATTTACTTAGGTATTGAACATGCTAAATATTTCTTCAGCGAAGAATTCGTTCCTAGTAATTACATAGGTCCGGGTTTATGCAATAATAACCCAGTTGCTCCCATATTTCATATTAATGAAATATAAAATTCCGAGCATTAAGTCTTGATTTGAAATCAGACACGCCTGCAGTCAAAATGACCATAGCAACACTGCTAGTCAAATGGCTAGCGTGATTACTACTACAACCACGTGGTTTACTACAGTTGAATAGTGGCTATTATATACCATAGCCTGGAAACAAAAAAACGAACCGCAATTACAAAAATAATAAGCACCCAAACAAATTAGATATGGAAATCCCTTTGTGAGTATACATATAAATAGAGACTCATGCATATATTCCATGGGGCACTACACCTCCACCAATACATCTTTGAGTGTATCCGTTCAAGTCATCTCAACATGCAAATCTAAATGTGCAGGGAGTGCATACACATTCAGTAGTATGAGCGGCGAAAAATTATCCTGTCTGAATTTCAACAAAGAAACTGAATTTTCGAAAGCCACATGCAGCAATTAAAATACATGCATTCACCTCGGAGAAAAACCTCCTCTCTGTCACTCACCACAGACCGACAGACATACAGATAAGCATTAGTATTTGCACTCATTCTCTCTTCGTGCTTACACACAAACAGCAATGCAAACTAATGGTTCTATGAACTTCAACTATGAAGAGAAATGAACTGCAAGAAAATTCTTAAATTGTACTTATTCTACTTCGAACGGAAATGTTTAAACTGTGCACTCATTAAATCTTCTACATATACAAAATATAGTGAACTTTGAATATCTTCTCAAGCTTGGTGTTAACTGTAGATATGTTTGAATTGAATTTATTTCATTTAACATATTTTATGCCTTGAAATGTTTGAAATGAAACTATTTTTGCCTGTGTAATATGTTAAGAATATATTTCCTCGACTTTTGTTAGTGAATTAAAATTTTATTGAAATGAAACTAAGCCTTCTGTTGAAATGTTTGAGATATCATCGTTTGGCTGCTATTTCTAGCACATTGCATTGCATTCAACTTGTTACCACATTTCATATACAACTATGTTACTACAGATACTTAAGATCTGTTGCCTGCCTTCCCATTTCACAGTTTGAATAAGCCACAGACTCTGCAAGACTTTGAAACTTCGAAGTCACTGCCAATTAAATGATTATGAATATTAGACTCTACACATGTATTGAGTCCTTTATCCAGTCAATTTTCAGAATTTCTCATTTAGGCTGACTTGGATTTTTTTAACCCTATATACTGGAAATATATTAGGGTGGTAATTAGCAGTAATATATTGGAGTGATGGTTTTGTTTCTTCTGGTAAATCACTGTTTTCTAGTTGAAAGAATTTCTGGGAAACATCTTGTGTTATAACTAAGTAAAACAAGATTTTTCTCTTGTCTATTTAATATTCCAAAAAGCAGAGTTAAGCATCAACCCCAGTAAATCCTTGGCTTTCATCAATGGTTAATATTTTAACTAAGTCATGATGACTGGTATGAACATCGATTTGATGTTAGTGATAAAAACCTTTTAAAGTTACATTTTACTTTGATTACCTTGTTACATTTTGCCTTTGTTCTGAAGAATTCAGGACTATCTAATGCCTCATGTATATTTGTGTTCAATACTTTTTTATTGCATAATTATCCCATGGGCCTTGGATTCTATTATTACTTACTAGCTGGTGGTGGGGATGATAATGTAGTACCAGTAATAGTGCGGTAAGCATGATAGTGTGCAAAGTCAAAGAGGAGTCCATCAATGAAACCTGTAATTACGATGATGAAATGGAAGAAGAGAGGGGGGAGAAGACAGGGTTTTGGAGAATAACAGTTATGACAAAAATTGTGGTAGTGGGCTTGTGATAATGACAATAACAAGCAAACAATTGATTGGGATCATGAAAATAAAGAGGCTGATACTGTATGATACTGATGATGTCATTAATGGTACTGATTACAATGATTATATCAATAAATAATTAGGAATATAATAAACAATGACTATACTGAGGAGTCTGTGGATGCTTATGGTTACACAACGATGGTTTTTAATAATTAAAAACAACTGATTCTTTTAAAAAAATCATGTTTTGTTTATTAAATCCATATATAAGAAAGTTTAAAGTTTGTTATTTTTGTGTTGAATAAGTTAATGTTTAATTCATTTAAGAATATTTTCTAATTTGTTTCAGTTATATAATAATGTATCACAGAAGATCAACACACTGGAACAAAATTATGGCAAGCTGAAAGTCCGTTTACAAAATATAAACCAAAATGTGAGTGTTATGTATATGTTATAGTTTTGAAATATTTCTAACACCCATTTGTTGAATTGTTGTTGGGGTCTGTTACAAAAAAGAAAACAAACCCATAAAACAATTAAAAAAATAAGTTTTGTGTGTTGGTAGTCAAGGGACATTCCAAATTTGAGGTAGGCCACAGAACACTTGGAATGACATAGTTTAATCAAACGTGAAAAGATTGGGTCTCATAGATGAAATGTTGCAAAATTAAGGCCCATGGAAAGGTATTGCATTTCAGAACCCATCCTACTCATACAAATCTGGGAATTAACAACAAAAAATTAATGAAATAAAAAGATGTATACATAAAAAGTAAATGGATCCACCATTGATTTCAATGATGATTATTCTCATTGTTCAATCAATGGATCATTTACTCTTTGTAAGTTGGTGAGTATTTCACAGACACTTGTATTCTTAATGTAATCCTCAGGCAGATCAGCTTCATATAGTATGTGATGAAGTGGGAGCCTTTGAATTACAGGTATAGTCCATCCAATGTGCTTCCATACAGTTTCTGTCTACCCATTTTCACTAACAAGGCTTGGGTAGACCCGATGCTATGGTATGGTAGGAGGTACATGCCCAAAGTGTTATACACTGGAATCAAAACCAGGGCCACATGATTATGAAATGAACTTCTTAACCATTTGGCCATGCTTTTTGCCCAGCAAACCTCTTAACTATTCAGCTATGCCAATACATAGATAGACACACAAATATGCATTTCCAGATTGTTGCCCCTGTAGTAAAGTATTATACCTTATCTTGTGGAATAATACAGTTTTAGTAGCAATATTTGAACGTGTGACTTTGGGGACAGTAGGCAAGCATCTTTTATGTACATAGGAATTTACTGAAATAAAAATATCTATACTCAGAAAAATTGCAGTAAGGTGAATTTAGAAAGTGTTGGGCTACCAGTCAAAGAATCAGTGTTTGATATCCTATCACCATACTGCTCTGTGTCTGTGGCCAAGACACTTAACTCTAAATGGCCCAGTTCATATAGCTGTAAATAGGCTGGTATAACTTTTGGCCATAAGCAGCAGGAGCATTGCATAATTATTGATTGCTTAGTTAGCTTGTACTGCTGAGGCCAACAACCGTGAATAAAAGCTTGTAGAGGTAAAGGGCTCTGCCAGGCTGATTTTGCTTGAGGTACTCTGCCTAACGACTGGGTTTGATGCTACTATCGTTTATGGCATTTTTCTCCATTGTCACCATTTATACTCCAGTGACATGCTGTGGATATCGAAGCAGAATGTGCTGAATATTTTATTAATGTAAGTTTGAACATTAACCAGATTCATCTCTTTTATTTAACCATCTCTACAAGTATTAGTGGATGTGAAAGAAGTTATAGGCACTGCTTGTCCTATTTTGACTAGCAAATAAAAGAAGACATGCAATTCTTGTAAACAATTAATTTAGGATTAAGATTAGATTGTTCAAAGAATAAAATTGTAAAAAAATAATCTCGGGTTAAAAATAATGCATTTTTTTTTTTGAATTTTTTTTCAAATTCAGAATGTTGAGCATCTATTAAATGTTTTACAATTTTTAGTTTCATCCATCTACATTCTGGGTTCAAATCTTATCGAGGATGACTTTGCTTTTCCTCCCTTTATGATTGATAAAATAAGTACTGGTAGCATACAGGGTTGATTCAATCGATTATATCTAATCCTATATATAATTAGCATTGTATCTAGTCAAAAGAAATCCTTAAGAGTAGTTAGATGTCAGAAATGGTATTACTAGACTTAATGCAACACTATTTAGTTTTGTCCTTCTATGTTGTAAGTTCAAATCCCACAATGATGAAATTTGCTTGTAATTCCTCAGAAAGAATTTTATAAAAGGTACCAGAAATATAATGTGACCAATTTAATCAACTATACTCCTATTCTATAAAATTTAACTAACAAAGGCAAGAAACTAATGGTTTTTATTTTGATTGATTTTCCTCATATGTGAGTAAAAAAAAAAAAAAGTACCCTCTGAATTATTTATCTTTGATTGAAAAATTTCTCTGGTATTGAATTGTGAAAAAAATATTTTCCTAGCTTTGAAATATTTAAAATTATTTCCTGTTACACTAATAACAATCCTTTTGAACATTGCAGCAGCCAGGTTCTGGAAACTCAGACAACTCCAATCTTGTATCAAGAATAATATCTTTAGAAAACAAATTGAAATTTGATCCTATGGTGCTGCAGTCATCAGTGGAACTGTTAAAAACACAAGTAAGATCTTTCATTTATTTTTTCATTTTTTGTTGTTTTTATATACTATTTGCATCCATTATAATTAGTTTAGTCATTGTTGTTGTTTAGGTCAACCCTGATTGAGCAGAACTATGATCAAAGGTTTTCCAGCCATGATCATCCCATCTTTTTATAGGGGGTATCTAGGACTACATTATCTAATGTGTATTTCATTATTTAAGATGGTAGGGTGTGATTTGAGGGTGATTTGGCTGCTATTTCTAGCAGTTTGAACCACCACGTAGAGGCTCCCTCGTTGGCTCGTATTAGGTTTAGTTGTATTAGTTTTAGAGTTTTAGTTGTATAGAGTAGAGATAAACTCTCTGTGAGCCAGGTCTGGAAACTTGTTTTGATTCCTGGATATAGGCAGTGGATAGCAGAATAAAAAGAGCATCAGACAAAATACCATTTGGTTATCTTCTTTTACATTCTGAGTTCAAATCCTGCCCAGGTCAACTTTTCCTTTTATCATACTGCAGTTGATGAAAATAAGTACCAGCCTACAAGTACTGTAGGTCTTTTCTGACCCTGTCAGCCTTCTGTGGATTGCAATTATTTAGCAACAGTAGGCCATCATCTCGATATAGACCTCCTTCCAAGTGCGGGAATTTAAATTTGAGTTTGTGGAGTAAGAAAAGGCTGATGAGATCGCTCATTACTGCTGAGTCGGTTGAACCTATACTTACATCAAATGGAGTGTGTGGTGAGTTTTTTAATCCATAAAGCATCTTGGTGCTTTAGAATCATTTTCCTTGCATGTGTGATAATGTCAATGTCTGAGTCCATGATGTTGGTTATGGACCTAGCAAAATTAAAGGCCTTATTTAGAAGAGGGAGAGTGATAGAAAAGTAATACTCTTTGATACCAAATTGTAAAAAGTTGGTATTAATATGAGGTAGTCTTTTAAACCAGTAAATCACTTCTTGCATATTTTTCCATAGAGATAATGCTGATACCTTCTGAACCTTAGGGATTATTTTATCAAAAATCTGTTTACTGATTTTTCCCAATATCGGTTTGGATCAGGTAAATTAATTTTATCGGTGGTTTCTGTTGGCAATTGGGTTTTTGGTCTTTCAATGAGAAATATGGAGGTTTAGGTGTAAAGGGGTTCAGTCCTACCATTGATGTGTAGATTTTCAGTGATCACTTGAACATGTATATTCAAATATATATACACACACACACACATATATCATCATCATCATCATCATTGTTTCACGTCCGTTTTCCATGCTGGCATGGGTTGGACGGGTGATTTCGGCCCGCATCTATTTCTCATTGGAGTCACCACTCTCCCAGACGGGTCGGCGGCCCACGTCTTGCTCGTGTTTCGTTTGGCATGGTTTCTACGGCTGGATGCCCTTCCTATCCCCAACCACTTTACAGAGTGTACTGGGTGCGTTTTATATATATATATCTACAGAGAGAGTTGTGTATCGCTATATGATGCAGTCTGTTGAGTGTCATGAACTGTACGATGAGCTTCTTTTGGGATTAGGCTGACTTTTTTTTAATTTAAAAAAAAAATATTCGTAGCTTTTTCAACCACATTGTTTCAATTATTTTTGTTGAGTAACTAATTGGTGATTACATTCAGAGCTTTTTGCTTTCTCCAACTTATATTGTTCAAAATTGTAATTATCCATTAAATTTTGTTAAAAGAATTATCAACAATGTTTTTCTTTTCATTGGCCAATATGAAACGATTAATCAGAAAGTAAAATAGGTTGTGATTAGGTCCATTTTTTTTGGTTACAATTTATCTCCTAATTTGAGTACAAACATCTATTTTCTATGGAGTATGCTTACTAGCAAAGGATTAATGTGTCTTCAAAGTTTTAATTTATCCTGTTTTTTTTTTTCAAGGTGATGACCGATTCTGCTGATAAATCTCGAGGGTTTGGTTTTGTTAACTTCGAGGACCCTGAATTTGCTGAGAAGGTGAATATTATAGTTACAGTTTATGAAGTGTAAACACTCAGCTTGTTTAACCCTAAGAAAAGAGCAATCAATACATTTCATAGAGCTTATATTTATTTATATATATAAACAGTTTGACTCAGAATTGCATTACATCAAGTTTCATTGGAGTGAGAAAATACAGTCCTGATCTTTCGTATGCTTGGTTCTGAGTAAAGAGGTTTTCATGGCTTCTATGTAAAGCTGGTTGTGATTGGGTGCTGAGTAAAACATGTCCTTGTTGGTGGTTCAGATCACGTGCGAGGGACTGGCTGTTGCTGCCTGCTACTATATTGACTGCCAACTGTCGGTAAATACAGTGGTTGGCTACAATCTGCTATGGGCAGAATTAGTCTCTCTTGTTCTAGTTATTAGTGAAGTTCATAGAGCAATGTTATACAAGTGTATGGAGTTGTGTTGTAGTTAATGACTCCCTGTCGAGTGGAGCCCATGATATACTGGGTGGGGGAATTCATAGTCTCCAGATAAAAGAGGACAGAGAGGTGGAATTTTCCTTGTCTTTAAACGTAAAGGAATGCATATGCTGGGTGAATGCTGTCTTGGAATGGTTGGCTCCCTATTTGGCCAACTTCAAGCCTTTAACAGTTTACACTATTCCTTAAGCTTTACTACACACACATACCACTACCATCCTACCCCACCAATGGCACTAACTACTACACTAATTTTACTCTAGTTTCCACCATCAATAATCTTTACTGACACATCCATAAACTTCACTAATGACTAGAACAAGGGAGACTACTTCTCATCCTGCTTGTAGCAGCCTACAGCCACCCTACCATGTGATCTGAACTGGCCAATGTAGATGCGTTTCACTCAGCATCCAATGACAACCAGCCTTATGTAGAAGCCATGAAAACGTATTTACTCAGAAATAGGCATATGTAAGATCAAGAGTGTGTTTTCTCATGCCTGTGAACCTTACATTCTGAGTTGAAGTATTTATATCGTACTGTAAAAGCACAAGATTTTAACCATAACTGCGTAAATGTGTAAATATATACGTTCACAAATGAGTTTCAACTCTAATTGCAGTCATTTTCAGAGACAACATACACCTTATATCCATAGAGAATTATACAACTAATGCCTTTATATATGCACCTTATGTGATCGTGTTAGCGAATTGGAAATACCAATTTGCATAATA